>BQNB010099166.1:0-24988 GCA_026074375.1 Tanacetum coccineum
TTCTATTCTTTTGGCATTTTTATGGCTTTTATTTGGCAAAATCCCGGGCAATTTACATATACAATTTAGCAAATATCAGAATGCATTTCTTAAGTCTTTCACACAAGAAACAAAACTAGCACACCCAAGCACCTTAGCTCACTCTATAAAGAGTGATAGGATTTCTTCATTTTGGACCATCTAGTGTAATTTAGTTAGGAGTAGTGTAAATCTACTTTCAACTTATTTTCCAGCTTATTATGTAATTCTTCTAAACTTTGTAATCTTTTTCAAGTTTTATTAAAATTTTAGTTTCTTAAAATACTATCTTTAAATTCTCTTTTACTTTTATGAATCAAAACTTATTTGGAAGTTATTCAGTGTCAACTTAATGGATGATAAGCTAATAATGGATGGGCTTATGGGTTTGGATTTAGCTTATTGACAACAAACTGAATCCCTAGAGCTTTAGGTTCTTTATTAAAAGCTTATGGATGCAGGTTATTCTATTTTTATGCTTTCAAAATGCTTATATCTGCTTATTATGCTTTTTAGTGCTTATTGTTGTCTTTTATATGCTTAATCTGTCTAATGTTAACTTAATATGTCTAATGTTTAGTTTAGAATAGTTTAGTCAAAGTTTTAATTGAATCTGTCATTTATTAGTTAAAATAGATTTTTATTGGTCGCTTATTAAATAGTGCTTATTTCTCTTTAGTTTTTGCTTAAATGTCCTTAACTATCTTAGAAATTAATCTGTTTATCAATTCCTAGCTTAATTATGTCTGTTTAAGTTTAAAATGCCATTTCAATTCCTAAAGGGGTGTTTGGCTTAGCAGTATTAATCATGTGTTAATACTGCTCTTGCACCTTTTGTTTTTAAAACCAAATTTGATCCATCATTTTCTAGTCTAAAATCATGTTTAAAGAAGTTTGTAACCAGTTTTGAATAGATTTGAGGTTTGTTTAACCAAAAATCCATTTCTGTTTGTTTTATTGTTCATAAAACTGTTGGATTTAGTAGATTGTTAGAAATGCATTAGAATTGTGTCTTTAGTGCTCAATCTAGTTTCATTTGCCTTCTCTTACATCTGTTTTGAGTTCTTGTTACTGTTGCATTGAATTGCAAGTTTTGGTTGAGGTCTGATAAAGTATGCAAATGGTTTTAGGTTTTAAAGTCAGTTCTTGATCCTAGATTTAGGATCGTTATAGATTGTTTAAGACTCTAAAATTGATAACACAAGCTTATTAGCCTACAAGCTTAATATGTTTGTGCTTTTTAGGATCTTAAAACATCTTATACTAGCTTAAAACTAGGGCTGCAAAAGCTCTCTTGTCACTTAAAAAACTTAAAATCCAAAAACATGTTTAACTACTTATTGAGTTATAAAGTCCTTAGCTTTTTAGTTTTTGCTTATTTCTGATTCCTAAGTGCTTATTAAGTTTAGATTTAGGCTTATTTGCTTATTTGCCTTACAAGCTAGCTTATGGAACCTTTAGCTTAACATGTTATGTTTTAAGAGCTTTTAAGTCTAAAACTGTGTTTTCTTTTAGCTTATTTCTGGCTTAATTATGATTTCTAAAAATAGTGTCTTAAAATAAAGTTGCTTATTTTCATTATAAAAAGCTTTTTCAAAAAGAAATTTGCAAAATAAAAATGGTAAGGTGTTGGCCGTATTAGGAGGACTCGAACTCGAGATCTCAACCATAACAGCCTAACACCTCAACCATCTGCGCCCTTGGGTCTTTTCTAAAAGACTTTGGGCGCATTTTGTTATAAGGGATGTGGGCAGTTTTAGCTTATAAGCTTATCTGCTTATTAACAGTTTATTTATAAGCTGTTTTTCAAACTTCTTATTTTTATTGCATTCTATATTGTTCAAAGTACTTTTCCTAAATTTTTAAGTTTTTTATAAATTAGTTTAATATTTTTAATAATAGTTTTAGATTAAATCAGTTTTTAATTCATAAAAAATTAAATAAAAGTCAAAAAACATAATTCTTTTTTCTAAAATTACTTTTAATCATTTAGGACCTTTAAAAATTAAATTTTGATTTTTAGGATTAAAATTTGGTAATTTAGGTTTTTAAGGCTCGTTTTTAGATTCCCGTTAACGTTTTTAGTTTAAATTTTTAATTGCTTACGTTTTTAGCTTGCTTTTATTTGTTTTTGCATGTTAGTTGTAGAAATAGAATCCCAAATCAAAATCTTGATTATTAAAACTCATGCGATCAAGTGCTTGTACCTCGATTCTCAATTCTCACGCCTCGCCATCTGGATACGAACCCGGGAGGGTTTTGAATTTTACTTTGGATAAAAGTAATTTTCTTAAAAACCTTACAGAATACTTTCCTCGCTCTTCTTATTATTGGATACTTTAGTTATATATTATTTATATGTATTAAAGCTATTCATATTATTATTTATATAATTTATATATTATATATATATTTATATATTATATATATATATTATAGATATCATATTAGTTAAGTTTAATCAAATTTTTGGTTGCGCTAGCCAGGAAGGTGTGTGTTTTATCGTGTTTACGTTTGTAGATTAGTGATTTAAAGGACCCTTCACCGTGATGTTTATTGTTTTTAATTTGTGGAATTTAATAAAATATAAAAAATTCAAATAAAAATTCAAAAATATTCTTCTTAATCTCAAATTGTTTAATTCTAATGTCGTCATTCGAACAACATTGTTGTTTCAGCTGCGGAAATACATTAGATGATCAACCTTGTCGATATTGTACTTGCGAGCATTATGGATATTATAATAGAGGGGTACCTTGTTTAGGATGTAATTCGGAAAATTCATTCACTTATGAACCAATTCCGTATTCTTACAATGATTCTCCAAATTTTTCCGACTACCCTCCACAACCCCAGTACGAGACGTATTCTTTTGAGTTACGTGGGAACGATGCTCATTATGGTTACGATTGTCCGCCTCAAGTTCTGTTTATCTCTAATCCGGACCCGTGTTACAATCAAGACTTTGATAATTTTCCACAAACTTCACCAAATTTTCAACAACAATATATTTGTTGTGAAAACTGCGGGGGTCCTCATGAGACTTTTCAGTGTCAACTGTTGAACCAAAATTTCTATGAACATAATCATTGCTATAATTCTAATTCTTTTAGTCTTGACCAATTCCAACCCCCGCACTTTCCCGTCATTCATCAACCTCCTCAAGCAACGAGTACAGAAATGTTGTAAGCTAGAGAAAACCTAATGAACGCTATACAAGCCTTTCTAAAGGAGTATGATCATATACCTCCTAAAGAAAAGTGCATGGCTTTTGCGCTAGCTGAGGAGAGATTTGTTAAAGTTAAGCAAGTTTTGGAAGAAGGGCAAAATCAACCAGAGAATGTACAAGAATTGCTACTTAAACTTCTTAATGATTTGCAAATTCTTAATAAAGTGCAACTAAAACAAGAAGAGCAGGCAGCTAAAATTTGTACTCCATATTGGAAGCCTCCTATTTTCTACATTGACGAGGAAAGTTCTATTCCTTTGATAGATATTACTTCTGAACTTCCTCTGTCAATTGCAGTCACACCCGACTTTCCGATTACGGACTCTCTCATAATGGAGGATGAGCATCTTGATACTATTCCGAAAACAGAATCGAACGAAGAAAATGAGTCTAGTGTTGAGGACCTTAACCTAACCCCAAGTGAGTCCGAGGATTTATCCGATATTGAAAGTGAGTGTAATATGCCCGTTTTTGATGATTTTATGACTTTTTCTAATCCTCTCTTTGATTCTAACGATGATTTTACCTCTAGTGATGGTGAGTTATTTTCTAATGAGGACGTTCCGGAAGAAAAATTAAAAATTTATTCGAACCCTCTTTTTGATGAAGAAATCATTTCTACTAAGATAGATTCGCATCACTTTAATGCAGAATCTGATCTTAAAGAATCTTTGCTTAATCGAGATACTTCGATAGTTTCTTTTCCTAAGTTTGATTCTCTTCTTGAGGAGTTCTCCTGTGAACTCACTCATATCGATTTGATTTCTCCATAAATTGATGAAACCAACTTTGATCTAGAGGAAGATATTCATCTTGTTGAGAAATTGTTATATGATAATTCATCTTCTTGATCTCCGGAAGAACTTAATTCTAAATTTTTTGATGCTATAATCAAGTCTTTCTCTCTATCTCCTATCCCCGTGGAGGGTAGTGACTCTCTTATGAAGGAGATTGATATTTTTCTTGCTCCGGATGACTTGATACCAATGGGTATTGAGAATGATGACTATGACTCAGAAGGGGATATTCTTGAAGAATTGCTTAACAATGATTCCCTTTCACTGCCTGAAAATGAGTCATTTCACTTTGATCGTTATTATGATCCATCATTTCCTCGTCCTCTTACGAAACCACCGGATGATGATGGAATTTACTTTGATGCTGAACCTGATACGGGAATTTTGACTGTAAAAGTGGTGGATGATATTTCTGAACGTTATGTTCTTAAGCCTAGAATTTTACCCACCCAACCCACCCTTTCTCTTTGTCCAGTGATTGACACTTTGTTTCTATTTTCATCTGAAAATGAGGACAAAGTTTTCAATACTGGTATTCTTGCTTCAAAAGAGGAGAAATCTCCTCATCTCTTATCTCATCCGGGATTTAAAGCTTTCCAGCTCATTTCTAATTTTTCTGAAAGCCCGATGATGATTTATGAAGGGAACATTCCTATCTTGGATGTTCTATTTCTCCATTTCTATCCTCCTTGACCAGCTCAAGTATGGGGGATCGAGTCAGGCTCAAGACTCGGTTAACAAAAATAAGCGCTTCGTAGGTGGAAACCCATGCTTATCCTAATATAATAGTAGTAATGAATAAGTGTGACGTGAGGAGGTTCACCTCTTCCTTTCTCGTGTTTTGTGGTTTCTGTTGTATGTCCAGGATTACCCCAGATTATGAAGACTCTCGTGCTCGTGGTTTTGTCTAATGTTTAGTTTAGAATAGTTTAGTCAATGTTTTAATTGAATCTGTCATTTATTAGTTAAAATAGCTTTTTATTGGCATCTTAATAAATAGTGATTATTTCTCTTTAGTTTTTGCTTAAATGTCCTTAACTATCTTAGAACTTAATCTGTTTTATCAATTCCTTGCTTAATTATGTCTGTTTAAGTTTAAAATGCCATTTCAATTCCTAAAGGGGTGTTTGGCTTAGCAGTATTAACTATGTGTTAGTACTGCTCTTGCACCTTTTGTTTTTAAAACCAAATTTGATCCATCATTTCTTAGTCTAAAATCATGTTTAAAGAGGTTTTTAACCAATTTTGAATAGATTTGAGGTTTGTTTAACCAAAAAGCCATGTCTGCTCTTTTTATTGTTCATAAATCTGTTGGATTTAGTAGATTGTTAGAAATGCATTGGAATTGTGTCTTTAGTGCTCAATCTAGTTTTATTTGCCTTCTCTTACATCTGTTTTGAGTTCTTGTTACTGTTGCATTGACTTGCAAGTTTTGGTTCAGGTCTGATAAAGTATGCAAATGGTTTAGGTTTTAAAGTCAGTTCTTGATCCTAGATTTAGGATAGTTATAGGTTGTTTAAGATTCTAAAATTGATAACACCGGCTTATTAGCCTACAAGCTTAATCTATTTGTGCTTTTTAGGATCTTAAAACAACTTTTACTAGCTTAAAACTAAGGCTGCAAAAGCTCTCTTGTCACTTAAAAAACTTAAAATCCAAAAACATGTTTAACTGCTTATTGAGTTATAAAGTCCTTAGCTTTTTAGTTTTTGCTTATTTTTGATTCCTAAGTGCTTATTAAGTTTAGATTTAGGCTTATTTGCTTATTTGCCTTACAAGCTAGCTTATAGAACCTTTAGCTTAACCTGTTAAGTTTTAAGAGCTATTAAGCTTTTAAGTCTAACACTATGTTTTCTTTTAGCTTATTTATGGCTTAATTGTGATTTCTAAAAATAGTATCTTAATTAAGGTTGCTTATTTTCATTATAAAAAGCTTTTTCAAAAAGAAATTTGCAAAATAAAAATGGTAAGGTGTTGGCCGTATTGGGAGGACTCGAACTCGAGACCTCAACCATAACAGCCTAACACCTCAACCATCTGCGCCCTTAGGTCTTTTCTGAAAGACTTTGGGCGCATTTGGTTATAAGGGGTATGGGCAGTTTTAGCTTATAAGCTTATATGCTTATTAACAACTTATTTATAACCTGTTTTTCAAACTTATTATTTTTCTTGCATTCTTTATTGTTCAAAGTACTTTTCCTAAATTTTTTAGTTTTTTATAAATTAGTTTAATATTTTTGGTAATATTTTTAGATTAAATCAGTTTTAATTCAAACAAAATTAAATAAAAGTCAGAAAAACCTAATTCTTTTTTCTAAAATTATTTTTAATCATTTAGGACCTTTAAAAATTAAATTTTTATTTTTAGGATTAAAATTTGGTAATTAATGTTTTTAAGGCTTGTTTTTAGATTCCCGTTAACGTTTTTAGTTTAAATTTTTAATTGCTTTTGTTTTTAGCTTGCATTTATTTGTTTTTGCATGTTAGTTGTAGAAATAGAATCCCAAATCAAAATCTTGATTATTCAAACACGCTTTAATTTGCTTTTCGTTTACCCCCCCCCCCAGCTTGGCATTTATTTGTATTTTCATGTTAGTTGTAGAAATAGAATACCCAAAATCAAAAATCTTGATTATTCAAAACAACTGCGATCACGAAACCTTAAACCTCTCGATTCTCATTCTCGCCTTGTCGGGATTACGACCCGGGAAGGATTTGAATTTTTTTACTTTGGTTAAAAGTAATCTTCTTAAAAAACTTACGGTAAATAATTACTCTTACTAGTATTTTGATACTTTAGTTATATCTTACTATATATGTATTTAGACTTTATATATGTATATATATGTATATATATATATATATATATATATATATATATATATATATATATATATATTTATATATATATATATATATAATATATATATTATTATAATATTATATACTCATTTTAGCAAAGGTTTCTCAAAATGCAACAAGCTCTGATTACTATATAATAATATATATATATATGTATGTATGTATGTATAGTTAAGATTAAATCACATATCTTTTAGCAAAGTTTCTCAAAGCAACAAGCTCTGATACCACTTGTTGGTCCCACTTTAACACTTTTATAGATTGGATCCCTTAAGCTTGTTTAAGGTTTAGTTATATTAGATAAATCTAACACAACTATAGTAGAAACTTTGTGTGGATATATTAAAGATTATGCGGAATCTAATCTTTAATAAGAAGAATTTCAATGGATCAGTAAAACACAATGAACATATAATTCAACAAAACATAAAAGCTCCAATATTATTAAGCAAATAATACGAATAATCTCAAAGTATTAGGGTTACAAAGACTTTGAAGCTATGATAATTCTATGAATGACTCGTTTTGTTTTGTACGTGTGTTGGTATGATACGATTTCTTCTCATAATGACCCTAGGACCTCCTATTATTACACCAAGGAAACGGCTTGCAAGACTTTTCTAAGTAATCATAATCTTCTTAATTAATTACTTTTACAGATCTTTTACACATATATATTCATCATAAAAGCTCACATAAGCATTACTAACTAAATCAGCAGTACTAACTTCTTCACTAAGCAGCTGTTTAACTCCTTAGCAGCGTTACTTTGTACTTGTGTAGTAACTTTTGTACTAGCATTAGTAACTTTTGTACTTGCAAAATAGTAAATACTTAAGCAGTTGTTCTTCTGAGTCTCTGTGCAGTCTTAATCTTACCTATATGGCTTGTTGTATCTTCCTCTAGCTTGTAGTAAAACTTTTGGTACTGACAGTTGTACGTCCACCACCAGTCTGAAACTCTTAGAGATTTATTTTATTTGAAATTCTCCAGCAGCTGTAACTTTGATTGAGCAGTATTATTAGCAATAGAAAATGTAGTAATTCCAAAACTGCATTCATAGAAGCTTTTTTTCAAAAGTCTGCCGTAGGGTAGATAGAATCCTTGATGATGAAGAAAGTTTAGGTGAGGATGCATCCAAACAGGGGAGGATTGATGCTATTGATGCAGATGAAGATATTACCGTGGTTAGTGTTTATGATATGAATGTTTCTACTGGTGAGGAAGTTGCTGAAGAAGTAGTTAAAGTTATTAACACTACTAAGCTAATTATTGATGCTGCTCAGGTTAGTGGCTGCTGTTTTATAGTAGGATCGCTAGTGTTGCAAAACAATTTTAGTGTGGGTACAATAACTATGCTAAACTATATACTTTTGATGTTATACTTTGGCTCATGCACTTAATTAGAAGGAAAATGTATAAAACCCAAGATAGAAAGGGATTGTTATACAAGAGCTGGGTGAATCTACAACAAAGATATCTTCACAACTACCTTCACAACAATCATAGAACAAAGGTAAAGGAATATTGATAGAACCTATAAAGAAGAAAGATCAAATCTTGGTTGATGAAGAAACTGCTTTAAATCTACAAGCTGAATTTGATGAAGAAGCAAGACTTGCAAGAGAGAAAGCTGAAAAAGAACAAGAAGCCAATATTGCATTGATTGAAACATAGGATGATATACATGCAAAGATTGATGCTGATCATCAATTGGCTGAAAGATTACAAGCACAAGAACAAGAAGAGTTGTTTGTTAAAGAAAAGGCTACATTATTTCAACAACTTTTATATAAAAGAAGAAAGCATTTTGCAGCTAAAAGAGCAGAAGAGAAAAGAAACAAACCACCAACAAAAGCTCAACAAAGAAAGATAATGTGTACTTACCTAAAGAACATGAAAGGATACAAGCTCAAAGATTTAAAGTCGAAAGGGTTTGATTCTATTCAAGAGATGTTTGACAGAGCATTCAAGAGGGTAAATACATTTGAAGACTTTAGAATAGAGTTGGTGGAGGGCAAAGAAAAGAGAGCAAGAGCACAAGAGATTGCAAAGAAGCAAAAGGTGGAAGATGACAAAGAAACAGCAGAGATTAAAAAGTTAATGGAAATTATTCCAGATGAAGAAGAAGTAGCAATTGATGCTATTCCTTTGGTTGTTAAGTCTCCAAGTATTGTTGATTGGAAGATTCATAAAGAAGGAAGAAAAAGCCATTATCAAATAATAAGAGTTGATGGAAAGTCTCAAATGTACATGATCTTTAGTCACATGCTTAAAAGTTTTGACAGGGAAGATTTGGAAACTTTATACAAGTTGGTAAAATCTAAATATGAGTCAACAAGACCAATGGAAGACTTGGATTTGATATTATAGGGTGATTTGAAAATAATGTTTGAACCACATGTAGAAGATAAAGTATGGAGGAATCAACAAGACTACAAAGTGTTGAGTTGGAAGCTATATGACTCCTGTGGAGTACATTTCTTGAGCATACAACATATGCAAATTTATATGTTGCTAGAGAAGAAGTATCCTCTTACACCACTTACACTTACAATGATGTTGGAAAAGACGCTTATGATTGACTATGAAAGTAAAATGGCTTATCAGCTTCTTAAATTCATTATAAAATAGCTTAAGAAGTAAAGAAGTATTTGGAAGCATCCTCCTGGTGTTGATAAAGCTTTAAATGAAGAAACTTGATGATTTTGAAGAATAATATCAAGTTCAGAGGAGGATTGTTGGGATTAAAAGTCTTCTTGATGTTGTTTGAATTACTACTGCTCATGTTTGTGTTAATGCTTCTCAGCTGAAGTTAGTGTTGCTAATGAACTTCAAAGAAAATATGCTAAGTGTTTACTATTGGTAGTACATAGTTACTACTACTATTAAATATTACTACTGCTAGTGAAAATATTCTAAGTAGTTACTACTGCTAGTGATAAGTTACTACTGCTAGTACAAAGTTACTACTGCTCAAGGTTAAGAATGCTCAGAGATAAGTTAATGCTGCTAAGGTTAATAAGTTAGTAATGTTTGGTGTTAGTACTGCTTATATGATATGTATTAAGTTATTTGTTTATAGAAAAGATTATGGATACTTAGGAAAGTATTGTAAGCCGACTAGGGCTCTTTGGTGTATAAAATGAGATCCTAGGGCATAAAGTTTGATATAGTTTTTCATATATCTTTTATATTCTTAGCTTCAAGGTCTTTGTAACCCTAATACTTTGAGAGTATTCGTATTATTATTAATAATATTGGAGCTTATTTGTTTTGAATTACTGTTTCATTGATAATTCTTCTTAATATTAAAGATTAGATTCCGCATAATCTTTAATACATTCAAAAACAGTTTCTACTATAGTTGTGTTAGATTTATCTAATATAACTAAACCTTAAACAGTCTTAAGGAATTCGATCTTTTGAAGTGGGATCATCATAATCAATAAATCACCGGCACACTCATAATCAAAGGAATCAAGAATAAAATACATATGCTATATACAGGCTCAAAATCCTCACATATTTACTAGAATGGCGCAAGTAATGTTATCAATCCCGAGTCGGATCTGCTTTATCAATCGAGACACATCTCTGGTTTCAAAACTTTATTTATTTACTAAGTTTTATTCTAATATATCAGCCTAAGTGGCAAAAGATTTAGAAATAAATTAGATTTTTAGATTACAGAGGGCGAACAAAAGTTTATACTTTTAACAATGAGTCTGATTTTCTGATTTATTTTCCCTCCACACTTAAGTTGAGCATTATGCGTATTTAGTAAATAAATTAAAGGTAGGATAATAGGAGAAATAAATATAAAAGAAACGAGACTTCCCGGGGCTCATAAATTCTCGGTTGAATTTTGAAAGATACGGCGCGAAACAGAATGCCAAGAATGTGTATTCTACCACATATAATATAATAATCCAAATATATCGGCCCCCAAATGATAAGCATCACCACCATCCAAGCTCCACTTATTTATTTAATCTGCAAACAAAACTACGAAAACCGTAAAATACAAAAGCGCACTTTTGTAGGCAACACGATTGCATTTAGCGTATGCAACAAGCCTTTAAACCCCTCGGTGGCCCGAGTGGACGAGTTATAGTCTCGTGAGGGTTTCCAGCGAACACACTCACAAAGTTCAAACATTTTTTATATATTTTTTATATTTTTTTTCAAAATTTTTATTTATACACAATTGACTAAAAACAAGCACGCATAAACTCTTTTTGGATTTTTAGATTTTTTTATATATGAATTTTGGTTTAAAGACAATTACATATTAAACACATAATAATTATTTAAGGTACGAAAACTTATAACTACAAAGAAAATATTAAAACAAATATTTTTGGTTTTTTAATTTTTAGACAAAAATCTAACATACAATAAACATATAAATTTTTTTTATTGTTTTTTTCTTTTTATTTATATATCTATTTATATTTTTATATTTTTTTAGACTAGAAGTGCGTCGCACTAAAAAGAAAATGTGGCGTACTTATAACCTAATTTTTTTTATAATTTTTCAAATATTTAAAGATACGAGCGTGGCAAAAATTGATACAAGTACACCACACACAAACAAATGTGCGGCGGTTTTATCATGACAGAAAACATATTTTTAGATTTTTTTACTTATTATTAGTTTCACAAATACAAACACAGGCAAAATCAAAATAGACAAACACAAACAAACCAACTAAAAAAAGGAAATACGAAACTCTTTTTTTTAAGATGTTATAATTTTGACATTTTTTTACGCAAGAAAACACACAAACAAGCAAGCATGCAGAAACGAACAAACAGATAACAAATATTCACAGAAGATAAGACAAAAATAAAAATGCATCTGATTTATTTTTATACAGAATCAATATTTTTGGATGTTGAGAAAACACGACGCACTTAATAACAAGTGCGGCATACTATGAGTTTCGACAACAAATTTTTAGAGTTTTAATAGATACACACAAGAAAAACTAAAATCTAACAAAAGCATGATTTTTATTATATAAACAAGAACATGCTAAAAGCAAAAAGAAAGTAAAAATAACTTAGAAATAAAAATCTTTTTTTTGAATGACAAACTAAATATTCACAGATTTACAAGGTGTATAATCATATAAAATTGAATTTCAAATGATCACAAACCTTAGACTAGCAATTTGGGGGTTTTGGTTTTGGATTTGTTTTCAAATCTGATTATGCTATTGAAAATTTTTGCAGAAAGTGTGGCGTACTTGTGCTAAGTGCGGCGAATTTTCTGGGGTTTTTATAAAAACCGGCGCACAAACTGGATGTGCGGCGTACTTTATGAAGAAAGAACGAATTTTGGGTTTCATTTACCAGAAAACGGTACGGCTAGTTTATAAAATTTGATTTTAATCAGTCATGAGATGGATAAGGTCACAAGGCAATTACGACGGTTTTGGTGTGAAACCGATGCACTTTGGGTATAAACCTGCCAAATAACAAACGGGAACAGGGGAAGTGCGGCGCACACATAAAGATGTGCGTCATACTTTCTGCAACAGCAGACATATTTTAAGATTTTAATGAGATTTAAACACACGTAAGATGCACAAGACTAGCAAAAAATCTACAAACAACTTAACAAATCCCCGGCAGCGGCGCTAAAAACTTAATGTGTGTTTTTACAAGCTTTAAATTTATAATAACTAGAAATACCAATTTTGTCTAAAATACAACATTCGGGCAAGTATACCCTATTCGAGTGTAATATAGTATTAGGTAAGTCCAAGTCGTTCTACGGGATTTGTACCAGCGGGAACAGGGAAGTGCGGCGCACAAGATAATTGTGAGCCGTTTTACCTTTCTGTAACAGCAGGACATTTTTGAGATTTTTAAGAGAGTTAACACACGAATCATGCCACAAAGACTAGAACAATCAGCAAACAACCTAATAAATCCCGGTTACGGCACCAAAAACTTGATGTGTGTTTTCCAAGCTTTAAATTTATAATAACTAGAAATACCGATTTTAACCAAAAACACAGCATTCGAGCAAGTATACCCTATTCATGTGTAAATATAAAGTATTAATGTAAGGTCCAGGTCGTTCACGGTGATTTGTAGCAATTCACATATCGTTTATCAAGGTAACAAAGCCTAAATGATGTCAGGATGGTCAAATATTTTAAAACGTGTTGTATTAAGCAGGCAAGAAACAAGACATGATCCACATAACATAATAGATAGAAATAGAGCACAAATTTATATAAACAAAGCATACAAGTCATATATGATGGGTAATCATAATAACAAGCATATCTACCAATGATAACATAAAATCCTTTCTGCCTATATACTACATCATCACTAGTGCATTAAGAATGGTTTATATCAAATATGCATATATATGAATTCCTCCCAATATGAATTCCTCCCAACCCGGTCGGTCAACATAAGGAAGGGTCTTAAACATCATTCTACTTGGGTTGTTTATCAATTTACCACACAATTCTCACAAGTATGATATTGACACGCCATAGACAAACGGTTCAAAATACATCAAGACAATTAACCCTTTCGGCCTATTTCAATTGCAATGATATACCAAAAGATAAACAAGGATCCAAGCAAGATAACATCGAATTCATAAACATGTATATTCATAAGTCATAGCAAAATCATCCAAATATCATATAATGTTTCACATATGAGAACAAAGTACCAATACCAATATTTCGACTAACATAACCACCAACCCAAAACTAACAATTCCATGATCAACCAACAACCAAATGCTACTGAGATAACCGGAAATATGTCACCTAACTTTTGGAAATTCAACAACGTGTCACCAAATGGAGTGTTTGGTAACAAGGTTTATGGTAGTGATTTTAGGAGAATTTGGTGTGAATCCTCTAAGAATCAAAGTGAGAAGTGTTTAGATTCTGGAAATGGATGATATGTAGGCTAGATATGGTGTTAGAACTCTGGAAATTCGTGGCTATGGTGGTGGTTTGTGGTGGTAGTATGGTGGTGAAATGGTGGTAAGTGGCGGATTAAAGGGGTGTTTGGATCATTGGATCCAAGGATCCTCACCACTCCTTCCTCCTCTCCAAATGCTCTAATGAATGTGTGTGTGTAAGATATAAGATTATGTGTGAGATATATGAAATGAGAGAGCCAAAGAGGGTATTTATAGGCTATTCGGGGGTCAAAGTGCACCGCACTTTTTATTTTGTACGCCGCACTTCGTGTGTTAATGCTGAAATCATTTAATTGCCTTTAATTTTTCCACCGACTCAAAAGTGCGTCATACTTTTGGTAAAACTGCCGCACTTTAGAGAGTTTTCAGCACTTGGCTATCTTCAAGGTTGTAGATAATTGAATTCTCTTCGTGTAGCCGCCAGAATCGCGTCAAACAGAGTTCGTATGACCGAGTTATGGCCGAAACAGTGGACATGTGTCGGGAGATCTTTATCTTCAGTTATTTCTTCGTTTAAGCTTCAAGTCTTCGTATTTTCTTCCGTTTTCTTCCACGACACGTACTTAGAACCTACAATAGCAAATATACTCGATTCTATACCAAAAGTTCTTATATTTAACCAGATTAGATATATAAAAGCATTGATAACGCATATAAAACCATGTATAATATGAGCGTTATCACTATCTCAGATAAATCACCATTAAGAAATGCATTCTTAACATCAAGTTGGTGAATAGGCCATTATCGAGACACAACAAGGCTAAGAAGGGTGCGAATGGTGGCCCGCTTAACAACCGGACTAAATGTCTCATCAAAGTCAACACCGTATTGCTGATTACTACTGTTAGCAACAAGACGAGCCTTATAACGACTCAAATTACCGTCAGCATGAAATTTATGCTTAAATAACCACATAGATCAAACCAAGTTAACATTAGACGGCCTAGGAACAAGAATCCAAGTACCATTTTTAGCTAACACATTATACTCATCATACATAGAATTACATCAATTAGGGTCTTTTAGAGCAACAAATGGAGATTTGGGAACATGAGAGAGAGATGAAGTATGAAGAGAAAGACATTCTATGGGTTTGACAATACCAGATTGAGACCTCATGACCATGGAGTGAGTTCGACCAGGTTGGGGTTCAATTGAAGATGGAATGCTGGGTGGGGATGTAGGTGGTTGTTAGGCCTGTGAGACAGGACTGGTGGGTAAGGGTAAAGTGCGCTCGGTAGTTGAGTGGTTTAGCGGTTGTGATTGTTGGGTCGTGGGAAATAGGGTGGATTGTTCGAGAGTAGGATGTGGGACATGGGTATTACTTTGTTTGGTAGTATTTTGTTGGGTATTATTTTGGGGTTCTAGGAGTGTGTGATGGAGTAAAGGGGTGTATGGTGTAGGTTTAGGAAATTGATAAGAGGGTTAAGAAGATGGTGTCATGGACTTATATGGAAATTGTGTCTCATCAAAGGTGACATGTCTAGAGAGAATTATTTTGTTAGTTTCAAGGTCAAGGCAACGGTAACCACAGTGGTAGGCTGGAAAGCCAAGAAAGACACAAGGTGTGGCACGTGGTGCAAGTTTGTGATGTGAATGTAGGTGAGGGTAACAAAGGCATCCAAAGATGCGTAAACGAGAGTAGTTGGGTTCTTTTTGAAAAAAGTTTGGTGAAGGGTATTTTGTTGTTAATTGCGGTGGAAGGGAGAAAGTTGAGAAGGTAGGTTGCCACATGAAGTGCCTCGACCCAAAATGACGGGGGTAGGTGAGCTTGAAAAAGGAGGGTACGAATGACATTATTAATGGTGCATATCATTCGTTCGGCTTTGCCATTTTGTTGGGATGTTTGGGGCAAGAAAAACGGAATTAAATGCCATTATTAGAAAATAGTGTGTGGAGTTGTTTATTGTCGAACTCGCCACCATGATCACATTGAAAACTTTTAATTTCACTTTTAAACTGATTTTTAACGTAAGAACAAAAATGCAGAAATTTACGAAACATGTCAGATTTATTCTTGAGAGGATATATCCAAACATAATGAGAGAAATGATCAAGAAAAAGCACATAATATTTGAAGCCACTTTAACTAACAATGAGAGAGGTCCACAAATCAGAATGAATAATATCAAAACACTTAGTGACAATAGAGTCTAAACTATGAAAAGGAAGCTTCACATGTTTACCAAGCTGACAAGCATGGCAAACATGTGAAGACTTCTCCTTATTACAAGAAATAAAATGACGAGAATTAAGAGAACGAAGCACTTCATCCCCGGGGTGACCGAGACGTTGGTGCCAAGTAGAGGAACTGGTAGACATAAAGGCAACAGGGAGATTTGATGACTTGGTTACTAGATAGAGATCGCCTGAGCTGTCACATCGAAGGAGGATATGGCGAGTCAAGAAATCCTTCACAGAAAAACCAAACGCATTAAATTCGATAGTACAGTTGTTATCCCTAGTAAATTGACGAACGGAAATAAGGTTTTTAATAATGTTAGGAGTGACAAGAACATTATGTAAGTGTAAGGGGCGATGATGAGAAGGAATAATGCTATGACCAGTATTAGTAACGGGAATAGAATTACCGTCACCAACATGTATAGATGGGAATAAACATTTACTAAAAATAGTACTTAAATTACGAGCATCTGAATTTAAATGAGAAGTGGCACCTGTATCCATGTTCCAGGTTGGGTCTTGCAATGACATAGTGCTAAACGCACTTGGTAATGAAGTCGGTTGAGAAGCATACAAGACAGGAGTTGCACCCAATATACCATTACTGTTGGACTGTGACATGGGCTGACCTGGAAGTACCTGCTGATGGGCCATATACACAGCCGGCTGGTGGGCCGAAACAGTGGGTTGTGGTTGTGTATGTTGTACCGGTTGGGCCAATGTTCCTGGGCCGGATGCTGTGTAGTAGACAGGTGAGACCAAAGCTTGGGGCTAGTAGGACATGGACCTGGTATGGGCCAGCCGATGGGCCTGGCTATTTGGTGAAGTGCCGAAACCAAAACCCCAATTATTTTGGCCAGAAACAGTGGCACGTTGGGTGTTATTTTTAGCATTTAAACCCGCCCTATTCCGATAATTATGTATAAACTTACACCGGTCCCTGAATTTGCATGTTCCTCTAGAAAAATGATTACATAATTAAGGGAGGTTTTGAGTTTTGGATTTAGTGTTTGTGTTACCTTTGGTGTTGGATGAAGTGGATGCCATGAGAATGGTTGGAGACGAAGAGCTACTTTCAAAGGTGGTAGAAGTGGAATCATCATTAAACGAGGATTCTTTCAAGAGGAGCATGTTGCGTACCGTTTCAAATGTAGGGAGGGGTTCACGGTGATGAATGATTTCAGCAAGGGTTGCAAAATGAGAATCAAGACCATTAACCGTGAAGATCACCATGTTTTTCTCGCTTACCTCACAATCAAGGTTTTTGAGTTTATTTGCCATAGCTTGGATCTTAGTACAATACTCGTTAACAGTCATCTTTCTAATCTCGATGGAGCGTAGTTCATTGTCAAGGTTGATGGCCCTAGCGTCCTTATTGTCATGGAAAAGATTTTTGAGGTAATCCCATAGGGCTTTTGTGTTGCCCTGTGTGGTAACGACTTGCTCTTGAAGAGAATCACATAAGGATCCGAGGATCCACATCTTGATGAGATCATCAAGTTGACACCATTCAGGATTAGTAGAGGCGGTGTCAGTTTCCTCATGAGATTTGAGCCCAAGACTGCCCAGGTGAATGAGAGAAAAAGAACTCCAAGAGTTATAATTATGTTTTTCAAGGTCTAGTTTAATGGGAACCTTGTTAGGGATACTAAAAGGGATGATTTTATCGGTTAGAGTTGGTGGTGATGGTGGTGGATTGTCTTCAACGGCCATAGTTTCTGATTTTGTGATAAAGGTTTATGGGGAAGGGGAGAGTTACGACAAAAAGAGAGATCTTGGGAGAGGTTTTAGGAGAAGGTTATGGCTGTGATACCATAAAGAGGGGTAAATTCCCTGTCCTCCTATTTCATAAACATATCCGATATATATAGATGTACAATGAGATAAGGCCTATCAATACATGTGTACAAAGATGAGATAAGGCCTACGTGTGTACAACCCATCAATACGAGGGAACAGCTAGACGTATCAAATGAGATTGATAATCAAATCACAATTACTAAAGATACGGTCTAACACTCTGATATTCGTAATATCGATTGATATTTGCCAACTAATAGAACATATTATAAATAAATATTCATCTAAGATTTTATCCCTTAGATTGAAATAGAGTTTTGTTAGCCTTACTATTTTGTAAAGTTGACGTCTTACACGTGAATTGAAGTAGCTATTGACACTGCATGATATACAAGGGTTACTATTATTAAATAGGGATAGTTAGGATATGTTTGTCACATAAATACCCCTCATGGCTCTCCATAAGGGGTGTGGATGTTTATTTGTTCTAAATCTAATATTACATATTTTCTCTTGCACCCTCTATTTACTTTCTCTTACTAAAACCACCATGTCTTATCTTGTTTGGTTTGATCAATCCTGACCCCCCAAAAAGGTGATCATTAATCCTACAAGTGGTATCAAGAGCTAATCGGGGGTGTTTTATATTCGTGTTTTGTTGTCTTGTAGGGCTTATAGCTTCTTTCACCTTTTTTCGTGGGCTTATTTGGTGAAAAAACATAGTTTGATCTTTGTTGTCTCGTGATTATGGCTTATTACAGCTTTCTGCTTATTTTGAGTGCATATCAGTCCAAATATGTCACGACATGAGTTTTTTGGCAACAAAAGTCCATATCCTCCTAGTGTCTTATCAGTCTTTATTGAATATCAAAAGGAGTTCTGAGCTTTTTAGTTGTTACGAGCTTATGTGAGCTTATTAAGGTCTGTTTTGGGTTTTAGCTTATTAGTGGCTTATTTTGTAGTTTTTTTGCTCTTAAAATATTATTTTTGAAGTTTATTTTTTTGGGTTTTTGAATTCAGTGAAATAAGCACGTTCAAAAGTGGCAGCGAAACATGCAGGTTATTTGTTTAAACAGCGAAATAAGCAGTTTGGTTTAAACAGCAAAATAAGCAGTTTGTTTAAACTGCAAAATAAGCATTTTTGTTTAAACAACGAAATATGCAGGTTACTTTAAACTGTTAAATATGACAGGTGTGTTTAAACTGCAAAATACGCAGATGCGTTTTAAACAACGAGATAAGCAACCCACATCAAGACCGAGTCAACTCGGTAATTACCGAGTTGACCGTGTCCACTCAGTTGACCGAGTCAACTCAGCTGAGTCACTCAGTGAGTTCAACTGGTATTTACCGAGTCCATTGTCAAAACAAAAGATGAGATAAAGAAAAAGACAGACTCGACAACATCATCTAACACAGCCAACATCAACTACTATAACAACCTCATCTCAAATCTAACCAAATCTAAACCTAACCCATTGTCACATTCATTTCCTCAACATCAATACAACAAGTCTAATCCTATCCCATCTCTTCAATAGACTCAAAACAGAAAAACGCAAAGATTAATTAGACCTTAGATTTGTGCTATGTTTTATAACCCACAATCTTTATAAGATTCTGCACGTTATCATCATAGGTTATGTGAAGGTTAAAAACCCTCCTTCAATATTCGAAAGTCAAGATTGAAAAATAACAATCATGTTATAACCAATCTTGGTTTCATTGGAAAACTCAAATAACAACATCCAAACCTACCGAGACCTTATTCAAAAGATCTTAAAGATGCACACTTCTTGATTCTTGGTTCTACTTCGAGGGTTTGTGCCATTTGAAAAACGATGTTATCATCTCTAGTGTTATTTAAGTGATGTGTATGATGAATGATACATTGAAGGGGTTGAGAGATAAGGAAGAGTTATTGTTTATCTGGAAGTAAAGATAATAGTCAGATGGGGGCGTGGGATTATTAGAGAATATTTAAGGTTGAGTAGTTAAATTTTTTTTATATACCCTAAGTTTTAGGGTTGGTTAATATTGGACCTTTAAACCGAAATAAGTCATAGGCTAAGTTTTATTAAATATGTGCTTGGGCTGCGACTTAAATACTTGGGCCGAAATCTTATGTATGAGTTGGGCTATGCACATGGATGGTATTGATAGGATGGTTTGATAAGTGGGCTAGTGTTATTGGATAAGTCCGGGTATGATGAATGGTCCGGGTAGTCAAACAATATCATAACGGGTAATGTGTAGTTGACCGGGTTTTATTACTTCGACGGGCTATTATTATAGTATATTTATTGAGCCGTGTATCCGTTAACATTCAAAACACATCAAAAATTATGAATAACCACATAACAAACACAATACATTACACTAAAAGATCCTTATCAAATTTCACCTTCACTCTAAATGGTTATTATTGAGTTTTAATGACTATGAAGTTTTTCTACGATGTTACTTATTTGGAATTGAAGTAGGATTTCACAGGGAGTGTACTTATTTCGTCTTTGATTCTTTATACCTCCACAACGAAGATGACTTGTTCGAGCATATACAGTTTGTGATGAAGACTTGGATATCTAGTTGCTTTTGTGAATCTTTCTCTCGATACCCGCAAAGTAGCTATCACTTTAAGGAGTTACATTGTAGTACTCAGTGTCTTACGTAGTTAAGGAGATTTTAAAAGGTGTTGTATTTTTTATACTTTTGAGTTTGGGTATATGGTGCTTAAAGATTTGCCTCTGCATCGTTCTTCGTCACATGGATATACAAGATTAAGTCACACGCTTAGAATTTTGCTTCATTCTCGGGTTCGTTTCATCAGCTTGTCTCCATCAATGGGCACTAGTATTAGCCTACAAAATAGATAAGGGGAACTAGATCGGGTAGATCAAGAGAGATTTGTAAAGAGAGTACTTTTTGACATCTTCTCTCAAAGTAGTGCTTATGCAATCACGGGTTCCGATGCTAAGTAAGCAGTTTTAGTTGGTATACAATGTATACATGTATATGATGATTCCTTTAGATGTATTCATCATAGAGGGATAAATATGTACATCAAAGACGCACAACTAGTTCACTTGATCAGGCTTTATAATATATGCTAGAGGTTAGTTCGCAGAGATGTTAGTGCTTCAACTTGTTATTTTGGTGTTATCGTTTTGACTTTTGTTTTTTGAGGAACAAATTGCTTACACTTGGGACTTAGTTGACTGTGGTGTAGAAATTCATACCATCACTATCCTGGAGGGAGAAAAGTGCATTTTCGGGACTTATTGACTTTGGTGCTACGGTTTTGACTTCATAAAAGGGATAAAGTGTGTACTTTGGGTATTGAGCTTTATACAACATGACTGGGATGCTTCCTAAGTGAGACGATGTTGATGATATCATCCTTTTCTATAGAGTATCGTAAATGAGAAATAAAGTCTTTGAAAAGACTAGTGTATTAATTCTTATCAGTGTTAAGGATGTCTGTTTAGGAGGGAGCAGAAGAAAAAGTGCCTACTTGTTAGGAGGGAGTAAAAACTCAACTAGTTACGCCACAAGAAGTTCAGAGAATAATTCATATCAAAGCCGAAGTATTCGTTGTGAGTAGGTATTTTATGTATCAAGTTTTACTATTTAATTTATGTCGACTATACCTAAAAACAATACTCTAACGGGCAGTGTACCCGGTCAAGATGTAGCTTCATTGGTAAGTAGGGTGTTAATCACTAAGATCGAGAGCATTAATATCTAATTTATCAGTATTTTAGTTATCTATGCTAGTACTAAATTAATTTAATTTAATTTGTGCAAAACCTAAGTTAAACCTAAACTAATGATAATAGGGGCTTCAGCCTGAGAGACTGGCATGAGTTTGAGTTTCTAACCTAAGGTTTTGATGACAAGTAAAATAATAAACACGCAAGAAGATTAACAAACGATAAAGAACCGGTCAAGTACTAATATAAAGAAAACATATCAACCATGAATAATCCGATAAAACGCAAGTTTGTTTATTGGTGCAATGATAGACTTATCTCGAAGTGGTATATCATTCTTAAGACTTAGGCGGTACTTCTTCCTAAGACCTAGACATGTTAAATCCTGTCACAATTAACGTATCCACATAAAGTATTTTATTTGCTGATTATAATCTACCTTAAGAGATTAATAATGGTTATCTTATTAAACCCTAGCTCATGGAGACTTTACTAACTTACTTGCAAATATGGAGAGCTATCCCGGACTCTTAGCCTACACCCACACAACATCGAAGTTGCAGCACATTAATTATGTAGGACTAGACCCAGTTGAATGATAGGTCGCATATTTAAGCACGTAAACGAGTATAAATTGATAAACATAATCAATAACCAACAAATAAGCATGCAATCGAGAATAAACAAACCAAACACTAAACCTTCATAAACATTAGGTATCAGCCGATAGTCATTGTAAAAATACAAATGGTTTTATATATGAACGATTAAAATATAGAAACTTTAACCGAACGCGTATTTGGTTGTGCGAAGATTACAAGAGTTTTCCTATGATCTTGAGGCTTTTTCTGGACCTTCTCTGCTCCTTAACTCGTCTACTAGTTGACTTGGTGGTTTAGCGATTCACTTGCATACCTAAAACTGAGTTTAGGGTTTTGTATTTATAGTGTCTGGAAAAGGGTCAATACGCCATATTTAATGCAGTCAATACGGCGTATAAGGAAATTCCTTTATGGTTATTGATTGACTTTGACCATGTATTTAATGTCTGAATTAATTTCCTTGGAGTGAGGACCAAGTTTAGAATTAATTGTAGGATCTTTGACTATTAACTACTGAATACGGCGTATACAATATCCAGAATACGGCGTATGGGTCTTTGATCCTTTGTAGTTTATTTGTGAAGTGCAGGCACATATATGCCTTATCTTCTAAATGGATACAACGTATTGAGGTAAAACCTATTGGTTCTTCTTTGTTGACCAAAGTATTATATATGGTGTATCGTGAGCTTGTCTTCACAATGTACTTCATAATTACTGCAAATAACAACTTTTAAGCAATTAAGTTAACAAAATCTTGCAATAATTATATAATATGGTATTAACGTTGGGATAAATGATGCAGAAAATAATATTATATGATGTCCATCTAATATCCCCACCCACTTGAATCCTAATTGTTTTCTTAAGTAGAGCTCTAGAAATTATTGAAAATGTATCGCCAACCGAAGTTTAAAGAATTTTTCTTTAAGCATTCTTTCATTAAATTGCCTATACAAAAACCAAGCACCTCACGAGATATGGGAAATGAAAACACTAAGATCGCTCAACTAATCTAGGTGGTAACATTTAATAGGTACGCTCAATTGCTCGGTCGTGATTAGTTTTCTATCATATGCTTGGCAATGATACACATCTCCACTACTAGAGCTAAGGAGTAACAAGTTCGAAATGGTAAATTAGGTTTATTTTAAAGGCTTATAAGGGTTGATCATTCGATCAATCTTTCACCAAAAGTACCACACCAACAAGGCAGCTGAATTACACATACATGGCCGTAACAATGGAATAGACATGTGCGTTTCGATCACATCCTCATTTGAGTTTAGCTAAGGGCTAGGACGAAGAATGATATAGGGTATGGATCTTCTAACTTTCACCAAAAGTAATAAACCAACAAGGCAGCTGAGTCACACATACATGGTCGTAATGACGAAATAGACATGCATGACTCGATCACATCCTTATTCGAGTAAAACCTAAGGTTAATTTTTAGGAAAGGGAAATAAATTGTTGTTAAATAAAATTCACAAAACAAATAGATTAAGCCTGAACAAATATGGTATATAATTGCTAGTAACTTTCCCGACCATTTCATGATAAAGACTTAAAAATATATACTTAAACGTCTCGATCATAGAATGACTAAGACAACCCAAGTTGGCGTTCCCATAATGGTCAACTACCCAATCATCCCTATTTATACATACTTTTACAAGACAAGCGGTGATATCGACCACTTTTATACAAAACTATACATCTTTGATTTTTACCACATATCAACGAATAATCGATCCTCCAAGTGGTTTAAGTTCAATGAACCGACTATCTTTATTCTTTCCTTCTCTTTTTCACCATCTTCACCATCATAATTCAACCAGATAATTTTTCTTTAAACACCTCATCTTCGGACATAATACATAATTGCGAAAGTAGAAAAATACACGAGCTACATACTTTTACATTCCCATTGCATTGTGCAATTTCCCGACCTAACCGGAGATAGAAAATTTCACTTTGACATAGGAACTACAAAACTTTACATAAAAGGACATGAATGACTCAACATGTAGGCTAAGGTGTAAAGGTGTTGTATTTTTTATATACTTTACACAAAAGGACAGGAATGGTTCAACAAAAATGGCTTAATAGGAATGGCTTAACACGTAGGCTAAGGTGTAAGGAGTTACATTGTAGTACTCAGTGTCTCACGTAGTTGAGGAGATTTTAAGTGGTGTTGTATTTTTTATATACTTTTAAGTTTGGGTATATGGTACTTAGAGATTTGCCTCTGCATCGTTCTTCGTCACATGGATAGTACAAGATTAAGTCATACGTTTGGGATTTTGCTTCATTCTCAGGTTTGTTTCATCAGGTTGTCTCCATCAGTGGGCATTAGTATCAGCCTACAGAATAGATAAGGGGATCTAGATTAGGTAGATCAAGAGATATTTGTAAAGAGAGTACTTTTTGACATCCTCTCTCAAAGTATTGCTTATGCAATCACGGGTTCTGATGCTAAGTAAGCAGTTCTAGTTGGTATACGATGTACACATGTGTATGATGATTCTTTTAGATGTCATCATCATAAAGGGAGAAATGTGTACATCAAGGACGCACAACAAGTTCACTTGATCGGGCTTTATAATATATGCTAGAGGTTAGTCCGCAGAGATGATTAGTGCTTTAACTTGTTATTTTGGTATTACCATTTTAACTTCTGTTTTTTTGAGGAACAAATTGCTTACACTCGGGACTTAGTTGACTGTGGTGTAGAAATTCATACCATCACTATCCTAGATGGAGAAAAGTGCATTTTCGGGACTTATTGACTTTGGTGCTATGGTTTC
>BQNB010099167.1:3486-24988 GCA_026074375.1 Tanacetum coccineum
ATGTCTAATGTTGTATTTCCTTTCTGATGTATTTCGTTTCCGATGTATTAGGTTTTCAATTAAATAAAAGTTGAAGTTTACTCAGTGTATTGCGTATAAAACCACGAAAAACAAAAAAAAGAAAAAAAGAAACCTGTCCAAACCTGTTTGATTGGTTAACCGGTAATGAACCGGTTCCAAACCAGTCCAACCGGTTTAACTTTAAACCGGCCTAAAACCGGTTCCAAACCGGTTCCGGTTTGAGTGAAACCGGTTCCAATGAGTTCGTTGACTGAAACAGGTTCCTGTTGACTGAAACCGAACCAAAACTAGTTAACCGATTTCTACACGTCTAACGTCGGTTAGGTTAGTGTGAATTCAGGTGTGCAATACCACTAAACGAAGACACGAAAAGGGCCCAATCGCAAAGAAACAATAACCCATAACTATTGTAAAAAAAGTAAGTAACTCCCAATACCGTCTTCCACGGGTTATGGGTCCCAATACCGTCTTCCACAGTGTATGGGGGGGTTGAGACATAGACCGCTGACAGGATCGAATCGAAAAATCAGACCGAATAAATTTCGATCTGGTCCTCGGTCCACTCTTTTCCTCATTTTCGAACCTTGGTTCGTTTACTTGTAGGAAAACATGTACACTTTATTAATATAAATTAAATTATAATTCAATAAATAAATTAACAGAAAATAAATGACAGAAAATTAAATAACAGACAGAAAGGGGTAGAAGTAGAAGACAGACACTATATAACGATAAGTAAATAAAAGCAGTAAAAGATCGTGGAACGAGGCTCGTGTTTAACACGATTCTCTTAAAACAGATTCGCCGTCTGTTTCCCAGGGTACAATGTCCAAAGCTGTTGTACAGCCGGACCTGACAAACTTGCCTGAAAAATCAAGGAAGCAGTCGTACGTTTCTGATCGAAAGGATTGCTGGAACTTGATTGCTATGGAGCTGTGTTTTTCGGTTGTAGTAAATGAATGAGAATTATGGTTATATTTATACTGAAAACTTGTCTTGTTTTCTAAGATTAAATATATACCATAATTAGACAAATCAGTTAAAACTAATACATATTATTCATATCTTTTATAACACAAAATTATTATGTAAATATTCTGTAAGACTTGTTTAATAAGTCTATATCTATTCTTAAAATAAATTTACAAAATATTATGTAAGAATTTTTGAATAAGTCTATATCTATTCTTAAAATAGATTTACAAACAATTTTGTAGAAAGAAACCCATCTTCACTTTCTATCTTGGGCGATGTAGGAGGATAAATTTTTCAGATTTTGTGTTTCAAGTGTCACACTTTGAGACACGATATCTCATTCATATTATCTTCATTTTGGACATACTTTAGCTCGTTATGAAGCTCTCTTCAAGGAGAACGCAAAACTACAAGCGAATATAAATATATATAACATATATTAAATAATGTCCAAACTTTGCAAAAAGTCATTTTGCAATACTATTTTTCTAACAATCCCCCACATGAATGGAAATCGATCGAAAATACACGAAATTTTTGGTGAAATTTCTGCGGTTGAGTCCTGCATAAGATAGGTAGGTGTGACCCTTTGAACCTTCCCTTGTGAGATGCACTTAGCCTCCTAGATCTATGTAGACGCGATGTCCTTAAAGTCAACCTCTGTTTACGTAGACGATAATACACACTCACACATGACTCTCCCTGACCTTGTCAACTCCTCATAGTCGTTCCCGTTATTGTCATGAGCACTAGCCTGGTTCTGCAAGAGCTCTTAGGAATTGTGCCCCTCACAATTCCCTTCGAAGTAACCCTACTTCTCTCTCACATAGTTGATCTAATCCGGAATCATTAAAAACATATGTTTTGCGATTTCATCTTGAATCATTATGCTTTGTGATTTCATCTTGAATCATTAAAGCCATATGTTTAACCTCTCAACAAGTCACATTTGTTATAGGAATGGACTAGGATGTTACAATTTTAAGTAACACCCCATATTGACGTGACTTCCCCCATATGATTAGGTTGTCATATTGAACCCAGATCTTGGGATCTCCAGTCAACTGGGTTAGGTTTTCCTTCATAGAAACTCATTCCTTTGAAGGCTTTAGTCACATTCCTTCAGACGACTCTCTAACTAACTCTCTTCTTAAGCCTTTCGTAAGCGGATCCACGATGTTATCCATTGACTTTACGTAGTCAATCATGATAACTCTATTTGAGAGTAGTTGTCGCACCAATCACCCTCTATGATGAATATGTCTCGACTTACCGTTTTACATTGTGATATGAGCTCTATCAAAATTCAATTGACTATCACACTTTATAAACATGGTCGTTACCGGTTTACACCATCTTGGTATGTCCTTTACGAATTAACGTAAATATCCCGCATATTCTATAAATTTCTCTCAAATGATAAAGTTATATTTCATCATAGATTTAGCTATAAACGTCTTTTTAAAATACTTTCAAGATTACCAAGACATAGCTTCCCACCTAGCGTAAGTATATCCGCTCTAGTGGATCTAGATTCTTTTAAGTAAGAATCCAAATTTGCACTACCCTATCATAGCAGCCGGATATCTTCCATAATGCAATTTCATAATTATCACAGTACTCGTGTAATACTATTCAAAAGATCATCACTTGAATTACTGGTATACTTGACCTGGTTATAAATTTAGGTCACCCACACGTCATTACACACATAAGATGCCCAATATTCTTTGAGTATTCAAAATGAGCAACACATTTACCTTTATTTTAAATAGAATTAAAAAGATGTCATTGAATTCTAACTAGCTCGGAATCCCCCACATTGAACCTCTCATGAATATTGTCCTTATAACGTTTTTTTTACTTCAAAACAAATCCATATTGGTTTATATGACCTTAGTTCCAAGAACCATATTCAACAACTAATAAAGTTCATGTCAATCTTGACTCCAACATATCATTAGTGGATTTGTTTATCTTCTTGTCACTTCTAGTGATAATTATACCATCTATGTATAAACACAGGAGTACATATATACTATCGATCACAAATATATCCATTAATTTCAAATCCACATTCTTACATGATATGGTGAAAATTGATGTCCTTATTTGGGAGCTTTTCTTAAGCCATATAATGACTTAACAAGCCTACAAACTTTGCTCTCAAGTCCAGGAGCCATGAAACCCTCAGGTTGGTTCATGTGAGTACTTTTTTCTAAATCTCCGTTTAGAATTGTTATTTTCACATTCATTTGATGAACTTTCCAATTTCTTAATGCGGCAATAGCAAGTATCATCTTAATTGGGGTTATTCGCGTAGAATAAGTATCAAAGTAATATAGACCTTCTTGTTTTCTAAATCCTTTGATTGCCAATCTTGCATTATACTTGTCAATGGAGCCATCGGCTTTCACCTTCTTCTTGAAGATCCATTTATAGCCTAGTGGTTTACAACCGAAAAGTAAACCCACGAGATCCCAAGCATGTTTTTTGTAAAATAAATTCTATTTCACTTATAATGGCTTCTTCCATTGAGCCATTCTGAGGAAGTTACCGCTTCTCGATAAGAAGTAGGTTCATTTTCTACCATAAAAGAAACAAAATCGGGTCCAAACAATTTCTCGGTTCTTGCCCTTTTACATCTTCTAGGTTCAACCTCTTGTTCCTTGGGTTGATCTTGCCTCTCATCTTGGAGATCATTATCATCCCGTTGTCTCTTATCTTGGACAACTTCGTCATATATTCTAGATGATCTTCCAATTTCCTTAGTTAACAAGGAAATATACTTTCAAAGAAGGAAGCACTTATTTATTCCATTATCGTATCCTTGTGTATATCAACATACACAAAGAAACCATAAGCACTATTGTTATGATCATATACTAAGAATATGCAATTAACAGTTTCAGGTCAAATCTTTTGAACCTTGGGGTTCAATACGGATATCTTAACTAGATATCCTCCCACATTTGTAAATACTTATAAGATAATCTTCTTTTGATCCATATTTAATAAGAACTATCTTATTTTCTTTATAATGGATCTTATCTAAAAGATAAGACAACTATATAATCGCTTTCCCCCATGTCATGGCTTAAACCAGAACTTAAGAACATGGCATTAACCATATCTTCTAAGGCACGGTTCTTTACTATATTAAGAGCAATAAATTTGTGTCTTACTCTTAGTTTAGCACATAAATTTAGAAATGGAGACACATATTCACCTCCGATATGACTTCGAACCACATTGTTTCTGATAATAAGTTGATTCTCAACTTATTTATATAGAACAATCTTGTCTATATCCTTACTCTCAAGTAAGTGTAAATAGTAATATTTTGTACCACCATCAGCAAATATGATGTGTTATCCTTAATAATTCTTTCACAACTAATAAGCAAACCCAATAAGCTCTTATGTGAGCCAGAAATAAAGAAAGAAGAAAAGAAGGAAGAAAAGAACTTGTAAAGTTAGATTAAGAGAGAGAAATGGTGGATTACAATGTGAACAAATGCAACCAACACCCTCTCCATGTGTGGAGATGGTTTCTTTTATACCCAAGCCTTCTAGTAGGCGTATGGGCGTTTCAACTTATGCCAGGCTTGGCATATCTTGGGCTTTGAGCCCAAAACACAGACAATATTAGATTACAATCCAAGCCCGTTGAACCCGACTAGCCTTTCATATTATGTTATTCGTTAACTCAATGTTTGTTAAGTTGAGGTCACACACAAGATTGAAAGCCAAAATTTGACACACACAGCTAGATAACCATCCGGACGGACTAGATTCCGTTAGAATCTCTGCACTTACAACGCGTCTGGATAACTTAACTCTTTTTCCAAATGTAAATCACATCTCCCGTTCCCGGTGATATTGTAGTTGGGAGAGTTTGCCCAAATGCGTTCTCCTGTCTCCATTCACTAGTCGATTAAAAGATTAATCAACTCGTTTATCACAATAAACTCTTGACAGATACCCAAAGTGTTAATCCACCATTATCTACAAGGTCAGATCCCTCATGGCCTTAAAAAGTTTTCATGTCAATCCAGAACCATATAACGCATACAGTTTATAGCACTTAAGGTTCGGACAATGCTCAAAGCATCTACCGTACACTAGCTAAATTATCGATCTCCCTTTAAAACAAGTTTTGGGAGCACACACCCATTTTAGACAGTCACTCCTGACATTCCTAATCACTATTTTTTGTTTAATACACAGAGATCTCATGATACGTTTAAACTAATTTTAGGGTACTATTAACAACATGCTTTAATCACAAGTGTTTCTTAACAAAATGATTTTAATTCGTCTTTGTGTTTAAAAACACTGATGTTTTTGTAAGATCCTTATTCCAAAACCGTTTTTCAAAGAAGTCTTTTCGATTAAAACAATTATCAACAATACACCTATTACATAATGTTTTAAACACACACAAATGTAATTATTGGTATTTTCAATTTCTATCAAAAGATCTTTAATAGATCTATTTTACATGATCTATTTCTATACTGAAACTCAACAAGGTTTTAGTAGATCCATTTATTTAAAGAAACTCAACAAGGTTTCAATAGATCCATTCTTCTAAAGAAACACAACAAGGTTTCTACAGATATACTTTTAAACTTCAAAATTTCAAGAATTATATCTAGTTAATAATTAAACTCGACCCGGTTTAAAATAAACTAGACAAGTCAAACAAACACTTCTACTAATTTAGTAAAAATGATGTATATACACTGATATTTAATAATAACTTGTATAATTATCAATATCTTGTTTCAAATAAACTCCTCTTGATTTCATTGAACATGTTACAGTTATCTAATAAAATAACAACTTATGTTTTAAGAGATTTGTATAAAAAAATCCACTTGGTTTCAATGAATTTTTCGTCATGATTTGCAACCATGTTAGTAACTGGCGCACCAATTACATTTACAAGATTCACTAGGGTTACACTCGTGTTACCATTAGTAAACTTGTCAATACAAAACAGCTAAGAACTGGTAAAATAATTTGGTATCTAATAAACTCAACTTGGTTTATTTAAACTTGTACCAAATCCGATTCAAAGAAACTTAAATTAATTTCAATGAATCAAATAGACCAGTTTAATAGAAACTCATTCTTGGTTTCAAAATAAACTAATCTGAACACCTGAAAGATCACACACAAACAATTAAATAAACTGTTATAAACCGATATCCAAGAAATTCAATCCTTATTTCTATAACCTTGTACCGGATCTGCTTCAAAGAAACTCAATCTTGGTTTCAATGAATCAACTAGATCAGTTTAACAGAAACTCAATCTTGGTTTCAAACTAAACTGATTTGAACAACTGCTTTTTAAAAATTGTTATAGATCTGTAATTCCAAATCTGTACATTAAAAATCTGTTTATTAAAAATGATTTCCAAAGAAACTCAACTTGGTTTCGACAGAAAACAGTTTATAATTATAAAATCTGTTAATAATAATTAATCAGATTTAACAAAATGATTTACCTTCTCTGTTACAACACGAAATCTGTTTTAAGACTGTTGAGAAACTGTTACACTTTTATTAATAAAATTGAATTATAATACAATAAATTAAATTAACAGAAAATTAAATAAGAGGAAGAAAGGGGTAGAAGCAGAAGAGACGAGACAGACACTATATAACGATAAGTAAATAAAAGCAGTAAAAGGTCGTGGAACGAGGCTCGTGTTTAACACGATTCCCTTAAAACAGATTCGCCATCTGTTTCTTTTTCATGGTACTTGCAACTCCAAATCTTTTTGTACAGCCGGACCTAGCAAACTTGTTTGTTCCAGCACATAAATTTCGTGTTTTAGACATCATTTCTACTCTTACGACTTAGACAAACATAAGTTGACACTTCCAAGTTCTTTTGAGAAAATTTTCCTTCAAGCTAGTATACGAAGTATATTTAATAACAAAACTAGTACGAATCAAACAACAAAACACTTTTCATATTTAGTCCCCCTTCATGGGTAATTTGATACATGGATCGTACTCTATTTTAAAAACCATTTGTTTTGAAAACTAGAGCGACGTGGCTCTGATACCAATTGTGGAAACCGTAAAGGGGGGTGAATACGTTTCCTTTCAAAAACTTTAAATCTTTTATATCAATTATTACATGACTCTCTGCCGGCGGTCCCATAAATATATGGGGGTCACCTAGTACATCAGGGGGCCACCCTATTTAAAGGGACCGCCTCCAGAAGAGGTTTTCGGACTAGATCATTTTTATCAAATCACCAATCAAGTTTAACGCAATATGAGAAGTGTCGATAATGGATTTAAAATAACTAGCGCATATTCTACCAATATATCCACACTCACAATGTTTACTACAAAGAGCTACACAACCATGACTAACACAACATAAATAACAATGCACACAATCATAAGCACAATGCAAGTGTAAAAGTAAAGCGATAAATATAAAGACTTAAGTAAAGAGAAAGGTAAAAGAAAAAGCAAATCAACACGATGATTTATAGTGGTTCGGTCACGAAGCTCCTCTTCGCCCTACTCCACTCCTTAAGTATCCAACTCGAGAGTTACTTCACTAATCAACAAGCTCCCTTTTGGCAGAGAAAACCTTATACCAATGCTTACATTATTTTCTGACACCAAGCTAGATGTCGAGTCCTTCTCTGGGTATAACCAAACCCGTTATGTTTTATGGCCCAACATAACAAACCTTGTGTTTTATGGCCTAAACACATAAACCGTGTCGCTTACATTATTTTCCGACACTAACCTAATGTTGAGTCCTAATCTTAGCTAGAACTAATCTACCACTTCACCAATGTATTTTAAGGCCTAAAATACTAACCAACCCACAATAAACCCATCCAAATATATACATCATTTGGATCTACACACTACTAAAGATTGGAAGACATGGACTCGATCTATATGTAACAAATGTTACGAATGGACTAACTAGACTACATAACTTCAGATCTTGAAGATGACCGAAGTTCTTCTCTTGCACTTGAGGGAAGATGAAAGAGTAGAAGATTGGATCATATTTAAACAAGATTAAACAAGTTAAATGATCAAAGATTTAGAGAGATTTAGTGAGATCTAGAGAGAGAAAGAACTAAGAGAAATTCATGCCAAAGGGTTGTGAAAATAGTTGGAGGTGACTCACTATTTATAGGAGCTGAAAAACAGCCTGTCAGGAAACAGCGATCCCAGATATATTAGGGGGCCGCCGGCCTATTTAAGGGACCGCTCTGAAAAACGCTCCTGTTTTTGTCTTTTTGTGGTGACAAACATGTCTGGTGAAAGTGACACTTATTTTAGGAGGGGAAATGACCAGATTTTGAAATTCAAAATAATTACCAAATAAAACATTTCTTTATAATTAAAAAATAATTTGTCTAAATAATTTTTGAGAAATAGTTTTGTTGTATTTATAAAAATATAAAGTTTAATGTTGGGTATTAGAAAAAGACTAGGTCACCCCGTGTATTTTACCGTTTATTATAGCTCGTAGTTAATAGTTTAACGTATGACTTTCGGTAATTAACCGGGTACTAATCTTCGGTTTATTGTAAGAACTATATATATACCTTGGAAGAGGTTGCTAGTCATTTATTCATTTTCTTATTTTACACATATTTCTCTCACTAGAAAATATCCTCTCATGTGTTTCTCTCTCTAGAAACTTGCCAAGTCCAAGAATCGTCACCATGTTATGATTTGTGATATACCACAATTGGTATCAGAGCTCATGGGATGATTAGATCATGTGTATGTGCGATTTCTTGATTGTTTTAGATCAATAAGTGTTCTTTTGAAGGTTAGTAGCTCATTTTTTATGTTCTTCGAATTTTGATGTTTGTTATGTTAAAGTTTGGGTGTTACTAGTTGCTATAGTCTTGTAGTACTGAGCTGTGCAAAAGAAATCAAGAGAAGTCGTTCAAAAAGGTGTTTTATAGGTGTTTTTAAGTGATAAAGTTTGTTGTTCTTCGTAGAGAGTTGGCAGATATTCTTCGTGGCGGTTTGGTTAAAAGGAATATTTTAAATAGTAGGTGGCCAACTGTCTGACACACACAGCGGTTTGCTATAGTGGTGAGTTGCTTAAATTGGAGGCGAGTTACTCAAATCTTACGCGGCGAGTTGCTTTATTAATAGGCAGCGGTTTGAACAGGTTGCGGCGGTTTGAATAATTTAATAGCAATTCTCTTAACAAAATGCTGGCAGTTTGAAAAGTAGGCGGCGAGTTGCTTAAAACTGTTAACGGAGGTTTGCTATTTACCTTTGACAGCGAGTTGCCTATTTTTAAACAACGACAGTTTGTTCTTATTCTTTGAGGCGAGTTGCTCTAATACTTCGCGGCGAGTTGATAACCTCTGGCGGCGAGTTGAGCTACTATCTTTGACATTTGGAATACACAATCTACCATAACAACACAACCACACCAACATCAACACTTAAATACCCAAAACTATCCCTGAAAGATCACTTAAATGACAAAAGCTAGAAATTTGGATTAAATGACTTGTTGATTACGAAGTGGATTTGGTTATCACCTTATTTAGCAATTGAAGTTGGATTTCACAAAGGGCGTCTACTTATTTCATATCATCGGACTTTCTTCTATTTCTATCTGATTGATGACTTGCTTGAGACGTACAACAGTTAATGATAAAGACTGGATTTATCTAGTTTTTCCCTCCCAGAAGTCAAGGTGGTTTGATGAAGACCTGGTTAACTATCACTTACGAGGAGTTACGTATGTAGTACTCAGTGTCACACGCAGATGTCGATGTGGATAATTTCAAGAGGTGTTGTACTTCTTATACTTTTGATGGAGTATAAGGTACTTAGAGATTTTCTTCTGCACCGTTCTTCAATCAACAATAGTGCAAGATTAAGTAACAAATTTGGGGGATTTTACTTCAGTTTCAAGTTGGGTATAACGGGTTTACTTCACATGTGATCACAACAATAGCGACAGAATACGAGGTTGGTAAGTTAGCCAGAGAGTTTAAAGGTTGAGATGTAAATCAGCACTTCCTTCACGGGATTTTGGCTATTCCAAGACAAAGATACTTCACAGTCTAAGCAAAATCTTCAAAGTTCTTCGATGACATGCTTCATCTCCTCTACGGTTTGTGAAGTCAAGAGGGTAATGATTCTTTTGTATATCAAGATTTGTGCTTATGACAAGAACTTCTCAAGAGAAAAAAAAAAAGGTATATGAACGTACACGACCAATGAATGCTCCGATAGTTCGCAACCATCATGGGGAGAAAATGTGTACAATCCGGACTTTAATTGACTTTGATGTTACCAAAGTGTCTGACTTCCAGGGGGAATAGTGTAGACAACTTTACCATAGTAATGGTTTATGAAGTATTTCTCATACTGAGAAGAACTGTAGCTGATTTTTCCATGCCACACCCAGAACGAATATTCACAAGCCCAGATGACAAGAAAGCAGTGGTCGTTGGTGTGTTTGACTTCTACAAAATTCCGCTGTGCACTTTGATGACAAGTAAAAGATCGTTCAAGCTACATCAATGTTTCAGAATCTGCTTAAGATAGGGATGTTGGTTTGGGGGAAGCTGATTCAGAAACTTCACCAAAAAGGAGTCTATGAAGAAAGCTTTTTAAGACATGCTGCATGGATTAGGGAGAGTAATCCAGTTCATTCATACTACAATGGTTCCTAGAACAATAAGACAGATGAAGAATCCAAGCTGGAATACAAGTTTCAAGACCAAGAGACTCAGAAGACATCTTCAGCTTTGGAAGCGCTTTGGAAGACTTTATTTGTGTTGTATTTGTACTTGATAGGAACATTGTAAGTAATTCCGTATGTCCGCATATTAGGGGAAGATTGTTAGCCCTAAAATATGGTGACTAATCCGGAATTACATTTATCATTTATAGTACTGGTCCCGGATTAGATTCGCTATCGATATCTGGGACTAAAATACTTACTCCCTCCATACTTCCATGGAGGGGTGGGAGTTTCAACATTATAATGTGGTGAGTGTGTGTGTTGTTCCTTTTTTCTCTATAAACCACACACAACAAAAGTACACAAACACCTCCATCTATCTACTTCTTTTTTCTATTCCTCACTTTTCTCTCTTTTTCTCACATAACAATATGGCTACAAATTTCTTTTCCATTTTACCAAGCCTTACCGGACATTGTTCAAAGAGGGTTAATCTATACTAACACCAAGAGAATTTTTAAGGCCAACATACGACCAACCCACAAATCAACCCATCCAAATATATACATCATTTGGATCTACACACTATTAAAGATTGGAAGACATAGACTTAATCTATATGTAACAAATGTTACAAATGGACTAACTAGACTACATAACTTCGGATCTTGAAGATGACCGACGTTCTTCTCTTGCACTTGAGGAAAGGAGGAAAGGATAGAATATTTGATCACATTTAAATAAGATTAACCAAGTTGAATGATCAAAGATTTAGAGAGATTTAGTGAGATCTAGAGAGAAAAAGAACTGAAAGAAAATCATGCAAAAGGGTTATGAATATAGTTTGAGGTGACCCACTATTTATAGGAGCTGAAAAATATCCTGTCAAGAAACGGCGGTCCTAGATATATTAGGGGTCGCCGGTATTTAAGGGGGCCGCCGGCCTATTTAAGGGACCGCCCCGATAGACGCTCCTGTTTTTATCTTTTTGTGGTGACAAAACTTGTCTGGTAAAAGTGTAACATGTTTTGGGGGGAAAAGAACCAGATTTTGAATTTTGAAATAATTACAAAATAAAAACATATTTCTTTGATCATCCTACAAGTTTAATGCTTGTTTGTACCGATACAATATGTGAGTTACATCATATCGGGTGTAAACCATGTCCGTCTTAATGCATACTAGAAGGACGTCAAGAGATGTTTGATGCCATGTATGCATGTGATGATTTTGTGATTACGAGTAAACTTGCGCACTTTACGTTACGTATTACAAGTCACATGTTTGTCATTACCAAAACATAAAGAGATCGTATAGATTAAATATCGTAATATTTGCACTAACAGAACTAACTCCCAAACGTCGTTATCAATGAATTGATTTAATTCTTCTTGCATGGCGACTATCCAACTATCATCCGTTCAGGCTTCATTCACATTTTTAGGTTCAAATTTTGGAAATTAAAAAACAAAAGAAGTTACTTTGGTTTTTGGTCTTGTGATCTAAGGTTTTTCTTTGTTTAAGGTTTTTTCTAAAAATTACTAATGGATGTCATAAAGAATCTTTAATATTTGACTATTTCAACAATCACTAAAGTTCCAATCCTCAATGTCTTTTTCTAAGTTTTTTCTTTTCGGTAACCTTAATTATTTTTTCTCTCATCTAAGTCATCATCCACCAAGGGTGATGTCTATAGAGGTGGAGGAGTTTCATCGAATGTCACGTTGAGTGATTCTTCGACTTTCCTAGTATGTTTATTAAGAAGAATGTAGGCTTACTATTTTGCGAGTATCCTAAAAAGACACTTTCATATGACTTTGGGTCAAACTTTGTAAGGAAGTCTTTAGTGTTTAAAATGAAGCACTTGCTTCCAAACAATCTAAAGTAATCAAGAGTATGTTTCCTACCTCTCAAGAGTTCGTAAGGTGTTTTTCCTAAGATGACTCTTGATATTCGTTAGGATACGTATCAAACAAATAACCCTCAATATAATATATATATATATATATATATATATATAATAAAAAAATATAAATAAATATATATATATATATATAATATATATATAACACATATACATAAGCAAAGTATCATATAATTTATTCTTAAGAAAGAACAATAAGTAATCAACACGGGTATCGTTCTCCTCAGTGAGAGGTGAATGGAAATTCTACGTTCAAGGTTGTAAATCTGCTTGAATGTCACAATATAATTTTGGATTTGATTTCTAAATCTAATAAAGCAAAGGGAAAACACATAAAGGTACGCTTAAACTAGAAATTAAAGCAATTTAAAAATCTAATGACATTTAAACACTTAACGATTAATTAACAGCTAACGGACTAACGGATAAACTAAAATTATCAAAATAACTCTAAAAACTTAAAATTGTAAATTTCTAAACTAAAATGCATTAATCTATTTTTTAAAACACTAAAAATATTTTTTTGAATTTTTAAACTATTTAAAACTATTTTTTAAACTAAATAATACTAAAAATTAAATTAAAAATACTAAACTTAATCCTAAAAATTTGAGAAAATTCCTAAAAATACTTTAAGCTAAAAAAGAGGTTTTTAGAGAAAAACTACTCAAAAAGCTAAAACGGATAAGCTGCTAAAAATCAAATAAGCTGAACAAGCTAAATTTAGTTTGCATATAAGAAATTAATGAAAGAAAAGAATTATGAAAAAGACCCAAGGGCGCGTTGGTTAAGGTGTTGGTGTTGTGACGGGAAGGTCACATGTTCGAGTCCTGTGACCTGCCTTTTTGCAAAACATTTTTAATTTTTATTTTCTTTTTGAAAAAGCTATAAAATAAGGATAAATAAGCTACTTTAACAAAAGAACTTTTTGACAGAACTTAATAAAAAGCTAGAAAAAGCTAATCAAAATAACAGTTTTGCTAGAATAGACTTATGCATTATCATTAACTAGGGAACACATGCAGCTAGTAATAAGAACAATAAGCTATTATGAAGACTAAAAAGCTAGAAACAGACCTTAAACTAAACCTAATAAGCACTAAAAACAAAGGAATAAGCAAAAATCATAAGCTGAAAAGCAACAAAATCATTAAGACAGATTGACATAAAAACCACTCTTAAAAGACTTTTGACACATTTTAAGTTAAGATTTTGGAAACTTAAGCACTTGAAATAAGTTGTAGACTAAAAACAAATTAAGACCTATACCTAATAAGCACAAAAGACTAAAAATAAGCAACCAAATGAAGCTGAAAATTAATCAAATGCATAAAGCCAGTTTGACACAAAAGGAACTTAAAAGACTTTTTCTACTTTTTAAGCTAAGAATTAAGGACTATTAAGCAATAAGTAAAAGCTAAAAGCTAAAAACAGATTAAGTACTAAACTCAAATGACTCAAATAAGCTAAAAAAGCTAACTAGATAAAGAGATAAGCTAAAAAAAGTAAAGTGAAAATGACAGACAATACTACTTGATATTGGACTTTTTGGAATGAAATGACCACTAGAAGCTAAATTTTAAGACTTATAAGCTAACTTATCATACTAAAAACTAAAAACAGATGGAAAACAAACCTCAATAAGCTAAACTTAATCAAAATTAAACAAGATTAAACCTAATTGTGACCACAAATGACCTGCATAAACTGAATTTTTCAACAACTAATTAAGCTTGACTGTTTTTTAACTAAAGTTTTCAAAAGGTTTTTTTTCAAAAGACTTAGACTCAAAACAGATGAATATAGATTCAAATGAGACTCATTATGAGTACAATAATAACCACACCTTAAGCATTCTTTTACAATTTCATTCAGCAAATAGCAACGTTAGAACCACATTTAAAATGACAAATTTTGAGATTTTGATTAAAACACTAGAAAACATAACAAAACTTAATCAACGCGTATACACACAACTATTAAGACTTGATTAGAGCTTATGAAATTTAAATTGAGCACCTAAAACAGATTACACACTATTTAGCCATTTTTAAATCCTTAACCCAAACACCCCTTTGAATTTTAGAATTCACTTTTTTAAGCTAAACAGATCTGAATAAGCCTTATTTATTGAAAACAGATGATGAACTATCATTACTAAGGACATATAAGCAAAGATCTTATGGAAATAAGCACTAAGCAATAAGCTAAACAAAAAACTTTTATAGACTATACTAAAAATACCAGTTTTAACTAAAACTAGAATAATGCTAACTCTAATGATTTAAACTAGAAACTTAACACATAATAAGCTAAAATAAAATAGATTAAGCATATTCAAACATTAATAAGCACAGAATAAGAAAAAAAAGCTAAATAAGAAAGTAAGCTAAAATCAATAAAAGTGAACTAACCTTGCCCTTTGCTCAAAATAAGGGCTTAAATGCTCTCAAAAGCTTATCTACAAGCTCCAGCTTGTTGAAAACAAGCTGGTAAGACCTATAAGCCCATCTATTTCTGGCTTATCTTCCACAATAGCTTATTATGACTTTTTGGGTGATTTTAGTAAAATGGCTTATTCGGTTAAGCTTTAAACAAGCTTAACTGAATAAAAGCTTGCTTATTAGTAAATGAGAGCTTTATGGAGCTTATTAAGTATATTCAAACATTTTGTAAACGAATTTGCATAAGAGTAAAATATGAATTTTAAAACACAATTTAAATAAAACGGAAACTTTTATTAATATCAAAAGAGATTACAAGGCTTTTAAAAGGAAATTACATTAATAAAAAGTAAATAAGCTTAAATTACAATAAATAAGCTACAAAAAGCTACACTAAGCTAGATGATTTTTCTCTTTGTGAGTGACAACTCTATTTATAGCCATGAGAGGAAGGATCCAGAAGGGGGAGGAGCGTCCTTGAGCTTCATTCTTGGCCCTTGATCACTAACAAACCTTCAATCCATCGTTAGATCACTTCCACGCCTCTTTATCCAATGAGATACTTGGGGATTGCCAGCGTGTCAGGGGTGTGTCAGACGTGTCAGGCTATACTTCTAGAAGGGAAGATAGCGTGTGAGTGATTTGTGGAGTTTTACCTTGTGTTATTCATGGAGGTGAAAAGGAGGGAAAGAGATATACAGTAATAGTTGACCCGTGTTTATATCAATTTTGACTTAGACTGGGTAAATGGGATTTAGGATTTTCTTTATCACTTTGGGTTGGGTTGAGGATAAATGGATTTGGACTTAGAATTTAATAATGGGCTTATTAATAAAAGGCTTAATTCTATCAATTAATGGGCTGAACCCGGCTTCATGACAACGGATATGGGTTGGCCCATTAAAGAAAAATATGCTCTCCTGCTCATTTTCCACGCTTCTTTCTTAATTTATTCTTTTCCAATCATCGTACTCAGAATTTTTCTTTTGGTAGTGTTTTTGTCCATTTTTGATGTATTCGGTACCTGCAAAATTCAATTCACATTACAAACAAATGTATTTTCTATGTATTTTTGGTCATTTAAGCTCGTTTTAATAAAGAAAAATGATATGTGATTAAACACATATCAAAAATCCCTCATACTAAGCTATTGCTGTGTCCTCACGCAATGTCATAGACACACATAGAAAACTAAAAATTTCAACCCCCTAGACTAATTACCTCAAAAAGTAGCTAAGTGTTCATCAAGGGAGATTAAGAAATCACTAGTTTAAAACGCCCCGTTTTACCATTTTTTTAAACATGCATTCATTTATCATCATTCATTTCATTTTTTTATATATAATAACTTTAAGGAACACATAACAAGAAATACTCATAAACTATGTCCAAAATGATAAATTCATCGTCCTCGATTTTTCACCCGCCTCAAACCAAGCTTAAAAACGAAATCATTGTTAAATACAAGTTAAGATGCTAACACTACTCATAAATGCTAATTGTGTACACATAGATACTTTCTGCTCCCTTATTCCTAAATCCTCTAAAAGTTTTATTCTTATTATTGGTGATAAATAAAATATGGCCTTATTTATATAAAGTAAACACGGTTTAGAAGACCATAATAAGTTTGAAAATCCACTTTCTAAAGAGACGATATAGGAGAGAATAAGGTGCCACATTAAAGGTTCTAACTTTCGCATGATTTTAGGGGTTACCTTTTTATTTCATCCGAAATAAACTCAACAACGAGTCAGAGACGGGAAGCTTATTAGATAACCCCGGAGTCGAAATTTGGCTTTATTATTATTATTATTATTATTATTATTATTATTATTTGAAACATTATAAACCCGGTCCATGAAACAACTGACACCTCGGGCTCCTAACCGACAAAGACCAGTAGTCTTATTTCGACATTGGTACCTCGACCTTTTTGAAGGCTGCAACATCGGAGCGAACCGACCAGATGCAGCAAACTTTTATCGGTCTCTGATTATTATTCTTACTATGGGCCTTCTTTTGAAGACTGCCACATCGGGAGCGAACCGACCAGAGACAGTAAACTTTTATCAGCCCATAGTTTTTATTATTATTATTATTATTATTATTACCCTCCGCCCTTTAAACGACTGTCACATCGGTATGCGAGCCGACCATAATCCAGAAGTTTTATTTCGGCTTTGGTTTATTATTACATTAAAAGCTAAATTTCAAGTTCTGTGGGCATTAACAACCTGTCCATTCAGTAATGCTATCCGACCATGGTCCAGGAGTCTATTTCCCCACAACATTGACAAAACCTCAATGTGTACCTTACTTTTACCAGAAGGAATCTCTACGAAGGGATCTAATCTAAGAATCGTAAAAACCAAAGTACCTTTATTTATTTAACAATTATATAATATTTATTAAGCTGGTGGGAGAAAAAAAAAGCCACAATTAACCTCTATGAGCTCTAAAGAGGTCCAACTACTCCACGCTTAGCATCTAACTTACATAAAACTCTATCATTTTTTCGTTCTTAGCAAATTTAAAATCTTTAATAAAAATATCCGCGAATACTTAGTCAAATAAAATCAAGCTTTACATATTTAAAGTCTATTATGGAAATTTACAAACTCTTGGCTTTTTAAGCTAGAATTTGCGTTTTAAAGCTTCTTGTATAAAAGACTAGCAAAAGCTTAACTTTATAAAGGTTAAGGGGCAAGCTAGAGCGCAACATGCTCGATCAAGTCAAAATTTATTCTTATTCTAACCATCGAAAAGTCAAAAATTCATGTAAAACCACTTATTTTATTTTTTTGTTTTTTTTAATTTTGGCATAAAATCGCATATTTTTGGTATTTTTGGTGGCAAAACAGGGTTACGTGAAGACAAGGCAAATGCAAAGTAAGATCAAATCGAAAAGATCCCTTCACACTATAATCTAACATTGTCCTCAATATTTAAAGGGTCTCTGCGTAAATCTAAAGCCGTTTATTAATTATGCTAATAGATAAACGTTAATCCATAAGATCTAGGATATCGGATTCCCATATATAAGCATGCAAAGGATAGAAGCTCGAGTAAAACGATGGACGAAACCACGAGCACGAGAGTCTTCATAATCCGGGCAATCCTGGACATAAAACACAAACCACGAAACACGAGAAAGGAAAAGGCGAGCCTCCTCACGTCACACTTATTCATAACTAATATACTAATACTAATGATAAGAATGGGTTGCCACCCACGAAGCGCTTGTTTTTATGCGAGTCTCTAGCTTGACTCTCCCCATATTATCGTGAATAATAGGGAACGAACATGTGGATAGAGCAAAATCCAATCAGACTTTCATTCAAGAAGTTAGATAAACAATAAGCAAATGAAGTTCCACATCCGATGAGATACACCAGGCTCTCAAGAGAATAGAAACTAAAAACGGGAATGCCGGGGTTAAAAATGGTGTCTTCACTCCCGGAGGAGAGAAGAAGAAGAGAATTCACAGTATAGGTAAGAAAAGGAAGAAAGATTCTGATAACAAATGTGAGGGAAAAATAATGGCGATCCTCAAAGGGTAACCTCACATATGTCGGAGAAATAATTTTCTCATGAATCTCGGGGTTGAAAACTTTGACAATATTCTTCAAATCATCTTTATCAGGTTCATCCTTTAAGCTTTTTGGGTCAATATCTAAAAACACCTCGGGAGGAAGATTATGCTAGTATCTTTAATAAGCAAACTCTCAAGATAGATAATGTCTCCCTTCGAGTCATAATAATCGTCCTTAAAATCCGTAGAAACACTAGATTTTATTACTTTAAGTTCCTCAAAATTAAGTTCTTTCAGAGGGAGAAGAGATGATGGATCATCATTTAATAACTTCTCGAGTAGAAGAATGTCTCCCCCCGGATCAAAATCAGCACCATCAATTCCCGGTGGAATTGAATCACTTGTAAGACAAGCTTCGATCTCATCACCTCCTGGGTCAAAACACTCATCCTCATTAAGCTTGGAAAGAATTGTGACTAACAAAGCTGGCTCAGCAAGGTTAGAAACATAAGAGTCCTTGTTCTCGATATCCTTTAACATCTCATTAAAAAGAGGATTTACATCACTAGAGATGTCCTCGTCATCGTAATCAAAAGAGTGGATCGCATAATTTAAAAATAATCCTCCGGAACACCTCCTCAAGTAGTGACTCGTCCCATCAACTTACAGGTAAAAATCATTATTAGAATTCAAAGAGAGATTAGAGAAAGTCACAGAATTATCACAAAAAGGCAAATCACACTCACTATCATTGTCGGACGTATCCTCGGACTCACTTGGGATTGGAACAAGGTCCTCAACACTAGACTTTATGAATTCGTCCGATTCCTTTTCAGAAATAGTGCTAAGATCCTCATCCACCCCCATATGAGAGATCCCGGAGCTCCATAGTCGGTAAGACGGGTGTGATAGCAATAGACGAAGGAATTTGAGAAGTAATTTCATTCAAAGGAATAGTATTCTCCTCGTCATCATCGTCATCATAGTAAATAGAATTGAAACATCGCGAAGGCTCGAGAATATAAGTCTCATGACTTATTTCATCATTTTTAGGTTGACAATCTTTAAACATATTATCCGATAGAAACTCATGCATCATCGTTTTTATTTCCTGAATCGTATCTTGTAAATTTATTTCATTAAGAGGTTGATGATTGATGGAATTTTACGGGGGTTAGTTAAAACCGTAAGAATTGGAATCATAGCAAGGGTTAAGCTCAGAGTAGTTTTGATGCCACGGTTGACATTGATAATCTTCATGAGGACCCCCACATTTTTCACAATTAAGATATTGTTTGTGAAAACTTAAGTGGAATTTTGTGGATAAAAGATAATCAAAGCCCGAACATGCTCATGAAAAGACAAAAAACCCGGTACCGCACGTGGTGGACTAATCATAAACCATACTGAGCAGACGTCGTTCCCACATAATTCACACGAGTATGATTCATACTGGGTTGAGGATAGGGTGGGTGAAAACGTTTGGAGTATCATTGAAAGAGTTTCGGATTATGGAGAAAAAAAAAAAAAAGATCCAAAGGACTGAATTTCCATCTCTTGAAGCATACGCGTCGCAAAACAAACAAACCTCCTCGTAAGATATATCCAACCACTTGCAAGTACACTGTTGACAATGTACACCATCTTCTAAATCTACTAAACGATCACCACACCCAAAAACAATGAAATAAGGTCGAACTAAGATGTTGGGGCTGTGGAAGCGTGGGTAGGAAAATTGGTGTGTATCATCATTGTAAATGGGAAACGGGTTACGGACAAACTCATCTCCGAAACTCACATTGGTACATTGTTAATAATTTCCACCGTTAAACGGACCTCCACACCACGAGCACCTCGAAAACCAAGACATGTTGAAGAATTATCGGATAAGAGGGTAGAGAGAATAAGAATTAAATGAATAAGAGGACAGAGAAGAATATTTATAGATTACATACGCACAAATACTTTGGTTTTAACTGTTTTTTTTACGATGTGGCAGGTAATCCTATTACTAATAGGCAATTCATATGTACACAGACTGTTTTTATATGCACACAGAAAAGTAACTATAAATGACATTTACACCCTTGCTTACGTTTGCCCAATATATATGTTTTATTCAGTACTTCATCTTTAAAAAAACAGCTAAACTAAAATCTGTTTAACCACTAAAAAAATTAAATCAATTCCCGGTCATTGTTTGCTCAATCTTTGAATATACATTCGTGTTAGTTTTCACACTGCATATCATGTAATCTTTTTTGTATACTTGCACCTGATGACTATTTTATTAAGTTTTATTTTATCTTATTGGACTACCATTCATTTCTTTCTGATTGTTATTCATTCTATATAACACATTGTTTATAATTCATTAACTATTACTTAATTTTTTAAAACAATAAACACAAGTCATACCCGCCCATCGGGCGGGTTTTGCAACTAGTATATATATATATATATAATACATATACATAAGCAAAATATCATACAAATTATACTTAGGTAAGAATAATAAGTAATCAAAACGGGTATCGTTCTCCTCGGTGAGAGGTGAATGAAAATCTACCTTCATGTTGAAAATCGAGCTTGATTATCATTTAAGTTTTGGTTTTGGTTTCTAAATCTAATAACGCAAAAGGAAAGCATAAAAAGGCACTTTAAACTAGAAAATTAAATCAATTTAAAAATCTAAAGACATTTAAACACTTAACGATTAATTAACGACTAACGGACTAACGGAAAAACTATCAAAATAAACTCTAAAAACTTAAAATTGCAAATTTCAAAACTAAAATGCATTAATCTATTTTTTTAAAACACAGAAAATATTTTATTAAATTATTAAACTATTTAAAACTATTTTTTAAACTAA
>BQNB010099169.1:0-21969 GCA_026074375.1 Tanacetum coccineum
CAAAACCAAACATTTTTTTATTTTTGGACCAAAAGTGAGAAAATGCACCAAACCACAAGGACTAAAAATGTACTTAACTCTAAAAATAATCTCTTCCAAAATAAATAGCTCTGTTTGGATGAATCAATTTTAAGCTTTTATTTTAAACAATTAGCTATGTTGGGCTGATTCAGTGCCCAGTAATTAGCTCATAGATTTAAACAGAAATTAGGCTAAGTATTGAAGAACCTCTGAGTGGCGGACTCAGAGGTAACGAAAGAACCTCTGAGTGATAGACTCAGAGGTAATGAAAGAACCTCTGAGTGGTGGACTCAGAGGTAATGAAAGGACTCTCTGAGTGCGAAGCCTCAGAGAGCAACGTCAGCGTATTCAAGTCAAATACATCGTCAAGAAAGTCGAAGATTACTTGAAGACATACTCGTTAGCTGAGATGGATATCAGCTGGTATATAGAAGGAATACGCTGAAGTTCTAAGGAGAGTTAGAGGTGGCAATACTCTAACTATCCTGTTACCCTCTGAAGAAGAACAAGCTGAGCTTAAAGATTGTTCTCTGATGAAGGCGGGAAACTTAACAAGTGTTTATGACGGGTTAGTTAAAGCTTGTACCAAGTATGAAGTTGGCAAAAGTAGTGAACAGTTGGCAAAAGTAGTGAACAGTTGACAAAACTGTTCACTAAAGTATAGGCAGGTAGTTTCCAAGAATGGACGTGCATTAAATACCTCGTATGTCCTCCACTAGATTCTTGACACGTTGCAACTACCCCCACTAAGGAAGCAACCTCGTATTAGTATAAATAGATAATGTTGTAAGGAGTAAATGTCATCGCTTTAATTGTTGTTATTATAGGCATTTATTCCTTTGTCGAACTTACACAGTAGACCTCTGATCCTATCAGTTGGCTATATAAGTTCGCTTGTAAACTTGATACACTATCTAGTTTACTTGTTCAGAGGGTAAGCACACATTGTCATTCAATTTGTGCGATCCATAGCACATGGTAATACTTTGATTATTAATCAATAAAGCATTACACGATTGAATAGTTATTACTTGTGTTACTTACATTAGATAAGTGTTATATTCCTTATAGACGTGTTATTTGGGACTTTCAAGTGGTATCAGAGCGGGTGGGTTAATCTCATAACCTTGATCTGTTCGAAAATGGCTGCTAAATAACATTTAAGCTTGTAAATATTTAGTGTGATCTTTAAAAATCTGCTACTGCTGTTGCAATGTTTAAGGGGGAGAGACACTGAATATTTACTAATGTTAAACATATCCACCCACCACCACTCATATCTTATCCTAGATAAACCCACATCTACACAAAACACAACACGTCACCCATTATCTAAAAAAAACCAATACAACCGACCTAAATCTAGATCTGTTACCTCGCACAACCTTCATAACATCACAAACACCAAATCATGTCATATCTACAAAAAATTTGTTCCTTGTTTATAACCAAAATCATCAAACCCATACTCACAACACACTCGAACAATATCAATGTCACAGATCCGTTCAAATCCACCGACTGAAATCCAAAAACTCACAACCATCAATTAACAACAACGAATCATAAACCATTTCATATACTATCACCTTATCAAGAAACAACACAAAAAAACCCACCCGACTGCAGCGAAGTGGATGTTCAATCAGAATTTGTTTGTTTTGTATGAAGACTTTTAGTAAAGACGAATGGTATATCACGTGGGTTGCTGCCAACGATTGTTGCTCAAGGAATGTAAGGTGTGTAAAGGCTTCGGGTATAGCCTGAAAGGGATTTCAATAAAGAGGGTGATTGTTGTGAATTATAGCCGGCTGTGGTTTAACGGTTAACTGTTGTAGTGTAGCGGGTAATATGGTTACTCAATTTTATGGGAATGATGTTAAGGGATTGATGAATGTTGTGGATTGTTGAGTGATATGAAGGGTTCTAATGGTTTCGGGATTAAGCAACTGGGTGTCTTTAGAGGATAAATAGGTTGTCGTGGCACTGATAATAAATTTATCAGTGGATTGATAGTCAGCTAGGTTTTGATAGAATATGGGAGCTGAGAAGTTTTTATTAGTTTCACTGTGGTAGCTGATCGCCCCAGACCGCTGAACCATCAGACCCGCTGTATAAATGGTGCGACGCGAACCAGGGATTGGAGAAATTCATATGAAGTATGAATGGTGTTGGTGATGGGTACGGGCTTGGCTTAAACGAGTTACTCAGGGGTGGCTTTATTGTTTTGTTAATTAGTTTGTGAGTAACTCTAGTGGGTTAGAAGAGAAAAGATGGGTTTTGTTATCTGGGTATGAGATGCTCAGTAGATCAAGACCCGCTAGTAGGTCAGACACTCTAAGCCAAGGTCAGATCCTCTGAACCCGCTGTAAGTTCAATATCCGGGGTGTCTCGTTCAATCTTTCGGGCATAGCCTGAAGATGGATTGAAAATGTAAACGATAAGTCAGCTTGGTTTATTTTATGGTTGGTTAAGAGGGACACTAAAGTGTAAATCAGGGACGGGTTTACTATGGGCTTAGCTTACTATGAAGACTGGCAATATCATGTGTTCTCACAAAAAACTGCTACTAATTGTGCATTTTTTGAGGGGGAGAGACATTGATATTGACATATATGCTTAAACTCACATAACCCTAACACAACATAAAAAACAAAAAACAAAAAACTAACTCACCCAAATCAAAAATGTGCTTTGATGGTTAGCTGAGTATTTGAAACCTCAGTGGGTATGAATGACCATGGGTATGAATGATGGATAAGGGCTGAGATTAACTGGTATAGAAACCATTTGGGAAGTTGGTATCGAAACAAATTCAGAGGGTGTAACTATTAGTGGATGCATCTTTCAGCGAATGCACTCAGAGAATGAATATCACTAGGTAAGTTTTGTAGAAACTTCAAAAGAAGTTTTACGGTTGTGTAAATCTCAGTAGGTGATCATAAGAAATTGTACTCAAATCTGATGATATACTTCTGAGTCCCTCAAAAGTGAAGTGGTCGCTGAACCGACCCGCTGGATGTTGAATACCACCCGCTGACCTAGTCAGCTGAAGCTATACCAGATCGCTGAGCTTACCAGACGAGCTTACAAGACACCGAGCCGAAGTCAACACACCCAAGGTTAGACCTTTGGATCATTGTCAGCACATCCCAAGGCTAAGATAAACAAACAAATGGGAGCATGGACTTTATGGAGGCTGAGCTAAACCCTCTGAATCACCCGCTGATCCCATTCACGAGGTGAATAGCTGAAAGTGAACAAGAGACCTCCTGATTCCATGCTTAACCCGCTGAACCCGAGTGTCCCTGACCTCATGCATAACTAAAATGAGTTTATTCCATGGGTGGCTAGCTGAGACTAAAATGACTGATTGAAGGTTGAACCCAGTCACTGACTCAACTCTCAGGTCGCTGACCTTGGTACCACAAAGAATGTACGTTGATAAATATTAGTGAACACAGGTATGATACGGGTTAGTAGCTGTGAAATGGATACGACTTCAATAAATGTTAGTTGGGTCTATTAAGTGTATATTAAAAGTGGTCAGCGAAGCTGATAGATCTCGACTGATGCATTTCCAGCGATTGCATTTTCAATAGAAGTGAATGAAGATCTGAGTTTGATAAGGGTGCTCAAATTGAATATCAGAGATGGAACCCACTGACCTAATCAGAACCCGCTGAACACACTCCCACTGAACCAAAAAAGGGTAAGTTTTTCCTTACTTTTCTAGTACTAGACTCATTATAAAATGGTTTTTGTTCCAATGCAATGAAAATGGTTACGAGAAAACTTTAAAATAGTTTGTTCAGTGTGTTTGGGAGGGTAATTTGAAAATGATTAAACGTCAGTAGATAACTTAGTTTGGAGTTTTTAAAGCTCAGGCTAATCCGAGTAAAATCGGAACAGAAAAAGGAAGAATATCCTTGCCTTACGGCTAAAGCATCACAGATCCAGGAACAGGTAGCCATAGAGCTGAAAGTTTAAATGACGGCTTAACCACCGCACCAAAAAATGGTAATAAATTCACCATGTCTAAACGACAAGAAAGAATTGGCTATTCCGAAGCAAACGGTTAACCGGTAAAGAATCAACAAATCCGTTGATGGCTGATAGTTTGCAAAAAACTATAATGCCAACTAAGTTAGTCAAGCTACAAGGTTTCAACTTGAGGCCAAACATGGGTATTCAAACACCCACAAAAACTAAGGATCAAACCTTAGTATCGAAGCAATTCGATCAAGGGATTCAATCCCTAAAAATGGTAAAAATATTAGTGTATAAAGCCTTCAAAAATTGCTAACTCCAGATGCATTTTTTGATGGGGGAGAAAGACACACTAATACGAACTTCAATGCTAAACCACCACCACAAATATATCCTCATATCACAAACACCACAACTCTCACTCTCACAACACAAAACAAACAACAAACACCAAAAATAAAAAAAATAAAAACAAAAACAAAAACAAAACCCACTCACATAAAACAAAACAAAAAAAATCACATTCACAAAACCATCTGAACCAAAGGACACAAACCCAAGGTAGCTGAATTCGCGGAACTTGCTAAAAGATGGGTATATGGTTTGAAAATCAGTGAAAGCTGATTGGGGTACCTAAACTTTGAAGAAGCTAATAAATAAAACTATTTATTAGTAAAGCTGAATATGGGTTGAGCCTGATACGGGTCGGATAATTTTAAGGAGCTGGTTAAAACATCATTTTAGGTGATGCATATGTTTTGGGTTTATTATTTGTTTGGGTTGTTTGTTTTTATTAGGGAGTACTCATTTTATATGTGTCTGATCACCATACCCTTGGACCCCTAAAACACAAACACAAACAATACCCACTGAACCACAACCTCTGACTCAAACAATATCCACTGAAGTAAATGGCTGAAACGTCTCCACTGAACCCGCTGAACAAGGCTGTGTTGCTAAACTAACAAAGTCTCTTAACCTTCTATATATGAACCTGAAAGAGGTTTATTGATATGTTTGTTTAAGTTTTTAGAGTTTATTTTTTAGCAACTACAACAACAAAGAACCTGTATTTATTTTTGTATCATTGTTCTCTTTGTTGTAACTTAGTATGTAAGAAGAAGCCTTTATGCTCACTTACTACTAATTGACTTAGGCTATATTTCTATTCAAATAGGGGGAGATTGTTGGGCCAATTCAAAGCCTATTTGTCCCTTGTATAGGATTTGTATGAAATATATGCTAAGTGTAAAACAAGTCGCTGAACTTAAATAAGTTTAGTGAGTCATCCTCAAGATGTTCTTCAGAGGCTAAAGAAAGTCTCATCATAACCTGAGGCGGACCTCAGCGAGTGAAGAAAGAACCAAGATCATGATGATGGAGTCAGTGAGTATTGGCAAATGGCTCACTGACTCCCGAAGACCATATCTGAATGAAGTCTGAACATATTGGCGGAAACTTACTTTTAGCAAAAACCAATAGAAGACAAAAGGTACAAGTGGGGGCTTGTACTTTATTAAAGGTTGCTTAAAGGAAGACAAGAAAGGACAAGAGTGGTTACCTTGACTTTAATGAAGCTTCACATGGAAGCTTCACTTTCCCACTATATATATGTTCACTTGTAATAGAGATAGGTTAAGGGGATTCTTACATACAGAAAATACATAATGTAATAACTTAGTGGTAGGGTTCTCCTCCTATTGGTTCATGAGCAAAGCTATGAACAATGGGAATATAGTTTGTCATTCAATATCTCATTTGTTGGTCCACAAACAACCGAGTGCACTTGTAAATCATATATTCATTTCTAATAAGATTTATAAATGTTGAAAAGTATAAATGGTGTTATTATTTAGCCAAATGGGTCTCGTAGTGATATGATCAGATATTGTACGATTGTTGAGGACCAACAAGTGGTATCAGAGAGGGTTGGTTAATCTCATAACCTTGATCGTTCAAAAATGGCTGCTAATAAAAATTAAGCATTGTTAAATGTTAGTGTTCTTCAAAAATCTGCTACTGATTGTGTAATTTTTGTGGGGAAGAGTCACTGACTTTGACTTTATTGCTATACCTATCCAACATATTCACCCACCACCACACAAACCTTATCCTAAACACAATCACTTATCCACTCACTTTAAAAAAACAATCATACACTCCTACATCAAATACTTATCCAAGATCCACGACTCACAAAATCAGATCATATCTTATACAAAAACCATCACAAAAGAACACAACTAGATCCCACCAAACCTATATCTCATCCATAAATCCAAACACAAACAACAAAAAATCAAGACCATCACAATTATCAACAACGAATCATCAATCGTTTGACAGGATATCATCTTATCAAAAAAACAAAATAAACCATTCGACTGCAGCAGAATGGTTGATCATCATGATTTGTTTGTTGATTTTCTAGTGAAGACAAATGGTATTTTTTTATGGGTTGATGCCAATGATTGTTGTAGATTATTGCCAAAAAAATTATTGATGTATGGTATGAAGAGTTATTGTTAAGGGTGCTTGTTGCTGGGGCAGGTTGTTAATCGATATGGGATGTTCATTAATATGGTGATCGTAAGATTTCTACATGAACTTTTACAACTCCCTAGGCAGAGTACCTAACCGTTGTAGTAATAGTATAGGCAAGACTCGAGGGCTGTCATCGTTCTCTAGGGGAATAGGTTGGGAAGGCTTGATCACGGTCTAACAGAATTCTAAGGGTTGAGGGAAGATTCTTTTTGTGTTTTTATATTTTCTAAAAGCAGGTAAAATCATATATTAGAGAGGTTGGTTGGTTTTAGCTATTAAACTAAATAATAATCTAAACTAATGGTGATAACAATATAGTAAAAGACTGTGTTTATTTAATCATGTATTACTCCCTAGATTTCTTCTCCTAGTGTTGTTGCTTTGTCACACTTGTGATGATCTATGTAATTATTTCCTAAGAGTAAGGTAACGCACAAGTAAGGTAGTATGAAGACTATTGCAAGGCCCTTAAGAGTATATTAAATGCATTTGAAATATATTAAGAGTGGATCAACCATATAAGGGGCAAGGTAATATGAAGACTCTTACCCGATGATATCCTTTCTACACAATCATGTTTTCCTAGACATGTCAACAACGATACAGACAAAAGCTGGAAAGGGACGAACCCTAGTTCGTTTAGCAGCTGTTAGGGACGATTTTAGGGCCTCAAAACCCTATTGTACTCTCTTTAATTTATGTTTTAATCAAGTAAGACTATCTTAATCATTCAATATGTCTTGTTGTATGATTCTTATATGTTCTTGCATTACTTATAACATGCTTGGCTAAACCTTCTATTTTGTTTATTTATGATTGTATGAAACCTAGAATGTAGATCTTAGTGGTGTTGCTTCTTGTGATGAATATGCATGTTAGGTCTTAGAAAACCAGCTTTTGTCTGTATCGTTGTTGATATGTATAGGAAAACATGATTGTGTAGAAAGGAACCAGCTTTTGTCTGTATCGTTGTTTATATGGTAGGATTTGTGATGGCGTCATGTGTAATCTGTGACGCCGTCTCCAGCTTCTGAGGAGAAATTCTTGAGCAATGTTGGTTTAGGTTCGTAGTCTCGTCTGTTTCTTCTTTAAATGAGCCAAAGTCACGTGTATTTCCTCCAAATGCCTTCCAAATGCTAAATACCTGAAAAAGAATGATTAAGTACCTATTTTGGGCATAAATGCACGATTTAGGGGGTTAAATGACCCCAAAAAAGTATATAAAATGACACCTCATCAAATACCCCTACACTTGAGATTTGCTTGTCCTCAAGCAAATAGGCCTTTGATAATCATGATTTGTGTGTTCTTGATTTATCCAATAATGTTGAATGCCGTGCCAAAATCTAGATCTGTTAATACAAAAATTCAAAGAGAAAAGTTTGGAAACAAACAGGAAATGTTGTTTACCAATATAGGATATATCTGAGACCTTACGATCGTAGGATAACCTTTACTATAGTAGGAAAACGCATGCACTTCTAACTAGGGATCAACCAACAACTACTGTAATTGCCCCCTTAGGAAATCATCTGCTCATAGATAATAAAACACCCTAAACCCCTGTCGTCACATTCGTTACCTCAAGGAAACCTAGGAAGTCTAAAAACTAGTGTTCCTATTAACCATTATAAGGGCTTAAATATGTAACTCATCACATTCGGAACCCATACAATCCTGGTGATCCATAGTTTTCCCAATGGTTCCATCTTCGCTCTCTTAATGAATGCAGGTCAGATGAGCCCGCAATTGTGTCCACTGGTATTTGGACTCCTGGCTGCTCCAAGCATACTGACTGGAGACGCTCTCAGCATTACCAATATTCGTCAATAAGTTCTTGGGTACAGTCAAATTCGTTCATAAACATGATAGCAAAGATTAGGGTTAATGGAGACTATCATATGGGAATGTTAACAATTTTCAAGGGTTTATCACATGAAGACTTGGCAAACTATTCTCTGTGGGACAATTTTGTGATTCCAACCTCGAAGTTGCGTTTCGTCAACACACATGCTACATTCGCAATCTAGAAGGTGTTGATTTATTAAACTGGATCTCGAGGGGAATAATCTTTATACACTCTACTCTTTCGGGATATAGATGGGGCGTCCTCGAGAAACCTATTCTGTCTCTTGTCAAAGGCCTCTAAAACCATGTCTTGGTTATGCATTGGCGTCTCACTCATTCTGAACTTCCGGAGCTATGTAACATTTTTCCAGACAATGGTCTTTAGTTTGAGGTCTCCCCTAAGCTCAAGATTGAAAAGTACAATTTTTGTTCTGCATTGCAATAGGTAAGAGCACGAAAAAAACCCCACAGAACCAAATTGAGGACACCAATCAAGAAAAACTCTATCTGTTGCACATAGATCTGTGTGGACCAATGCGTGTCGTGAGTGTCAATGGAAAGAAGTACATTCTTGTTATTGTCGACGATTACTCTTGATTTACATGGGTAAAATGCTTGCGATCAAAAGATGAAGCTCCAACTTTTATTATTAATTTTTTTGAAGATGATCCAAGTCGACTTAAGGAAACCTGTCCGACGCATCATATCAATAAGTGGAAACTGAGTTTGTTATAATCAGAAACATTGCTGAGTATTATGAAGAAGGTTGGCATCTCTCATGAAACCCAGTTGCCGCTCTCCACAGCAAAATGTGTGTTGTTGAAAAGACGAAATCGTACGCTAATTGAAGCAGCCTCCGCACTATGTTAATTTTATGCAAAGCTCCTTTATTCTATGGGTCGAAAGCGGTTGCTATGAAGAGCCCTGTTATACAGCCCAAAATTGTTCCAATGATACGCCTTTGACACGGTAAAAAAAACCACCATACGGGCAATCTGCATCACAAACCTACGCCGACCTATCGTATCTTCATTGTTCTTTTGGTCTGCACTCTGCTACCCAACGAATGATAGCGAAAACTTGGGCAAGTTACAACCGAAGGCCGATAGAGGTATTTTCATTGGCTATTTTAGGATCCCGTAATCACTTCATAACATATAACATACACGAATCAAACTAGAAAGATAACAGGAGTGAGTAGACCTTTTAGAGAGAGAAAGAGTGGAGAGAGAAGAATATAGATGAAGAGAGTTTTTGGAAAAGGAAAAAATGTTATAACTTAACAAACAAACTTTTCCAAGTGGAAAAGTTCCAAAATAAACCATGCGACCACTATAAAAGTGACGCGCGGAAGATATTTAACTAACCCGGGCTCGGTTTTGCTTGGGATAAACCCGAAACAATATACAAATTAGATTAACCTTTCAAGCCCGATTCCGATATTATCTTTACAATACATTAACTAATTAAAGACCAAGCTCCATCGTAGAGGGACCGAGCTTCCTGTTCGACACAATAAATCGAAGGCTAACAATCTCCCTCATCCCCCCTCCCCCCGAAATGGAGGTCTGAACACGGAACGAGCTTCCTTTATTGACTCAATAAATTGAGGCTAACAATGCTCCCCACGAAGTGAGGTTCATTGATGACCACTCCTCATAGATCATGAGATTGCCTTTTTGGTCATTAAAAGCTCATGTGTTTTCTTGGTCTTTTGTCTTCATTGTAATCTTTTTCCTTCAGGCTTTGCGATCGCTAAGCCATCTTGCGATCTGTGTCTTGACCAACATGCTTATACTATTCAATATCTTGAAAGCTTTATTTCAGAGTTGCGGAAGTCATTGTCTTATAAATCTTGAGCATTCTAGATAGTATGTCTTCGTAGATTGACATTTGAATAGGATTGAGGTACCGTACCATACCGTGTTACCTGCCCAGGTTTCTTAGTGATAAACGATAAATTTGATTTAAAATCAATCGACCGTGTCACTCATTAAAAGTTTTGTAACACATCGAGAGTGTCATGTTTTTATCAAAATGTCATCAACACGTCAATTATTCATTTACGACCCAAATCGATCTCCAGGTTGTCACAGTGATCATATCGAACTCGCAAGTCACCTACGGGGCCCCAAAGCTGTTTGATGTTGGCTCAGCATGATTTCCATCTCATTGTGATACATAAGTACACTCGGATTGTTTCTGGAAAATAACACAATTGAAATTGCGTAGAACTTTGATAAACACTTGTAAACTGATGGATGTTCAACAATTGTTTGAAGAATGGAATGAGTCCTAACGAGATTTTATTGATCTCTTGGCTTCTAGACTCGATTAGTGCAATATTGGTTTTAGTACTCGGAAGCTGAGCATAGTGCCAACCTAATTCAAATCAACATCCTCGGAGTGAGCATGTCATTAGATAAATTGTGTATCATCCGTGACAAATGAGACAAGTTTCTGTTGAGAGAAACCCGATATGGATGGGGAAGGTTGTTCATCTGCATCACTACTGGGTCCATGATGTTCGTTTCAATGTCAGCAATCACTTGTGATCTGACAAGCATATGAATTGACCCGTTCTGCCCTTTAAGTTGTGTGTAGGTCTTCTTTTGTTACAACCCCTTTAACCATACATTTCTTTTTTCATTCTATCAACGCCTTTACAATGCTTACCAGGGATGTCATTACTAACACTTTTGTGATTGTTTTCCAGTGTTTAGCTCAATCTTAGACGGACATTATCCCATATACATTCATCTCCAATCATACATAAGACTGCTATTTCTGAACTTGGATTAATCCTTGGGTAGATCCTCCGGTTCCTGGTTGGATCATAAATGATTCCTAACCTAACTACCTTAGACTTCAAGATTCGGTCTTGAAATTACAGATGTTGATTGGGTATAAGATCGAACTATAAAACCCTTTTCCGTCAGCACATTGATCAAATAGATCATATTTTAATTACCGTTTCACTCGCGCTTATTTTTAAATATAAACACTTATTTTTGAAATACTTGTGATTAAAATTATGTCTTGAAAAATCCGCGGCTTAAATATGATTGAGCATGAATGGTTCGGAACATTTTGATAATGTTTTTAATACATAAGAATGTCGTTGTTGATGTAATCCAAGACCATAAAACTTGTTTTCTCTCCAAAACTCCCCCTCAAAAATAGTACCCATTGAGAAATTTATTGTCTTTTGTAAAACATTGTGATGGATGGAGTGTTGAACACGACAATTTTGAAAGATTATGATTTTGTCATTGAGAAATTCTTGAAAAATCATGTTCGAACTTTTTGAAAAAACGCAAATGTTAGAGGACTTCACTTACTAACGTTAAGGGTACGCGCACTGAAACGTACACATCTTCTTTCTTGAGTACCATAGTATTGGCAATGTAACACCACTCAAAAGGGGGTCGTAGCGGAATATGGGTGGAGGATGTGACATCTAGATCAACAGCACAGATAAGAGAACGACCTCTATAATGATCGCTTAAAATTTGATCCATTGAATAAATATGACTTGTTGTTTACAATAGCCGGAAGCTTAAATAGTTCATAACCATGAACAGTAAAGATTTTAAGACAGAAAACAATATTCCCAAAAATGTAATGCATCCAAATCTTTATAGTAATGACTCAAAATGATGTCCACCAATAGTATCCATTGTTTCTCTAACCTATTGACTTGAGAAAAAACATGCTTTAAAAAACGTCAACATAAAGTTGGTGAAATTTCAACAGTTTTAGGAGTAAAAGTATAAGAAGGACCACAAGATTTTCCAAGTGTAAGACATTTAACACATACAATAACTCAAATAGTAATTAACGAATGCACTAAGTTTCATGACACCGAAGCTCGACATATATGTAATGCAATTTAATGCAACTAAAGTGGCCCATGTGAAGTTTCAACCCGCAACGATTCAAATTGATTCCTACATGTATAACTTCTTGTTTCGGTCCGCCCCGAAACTGATGAGCCTACTCTCAACCGAACGGGGATGTCAATCCCAAATAGATCTATTCATAACATACCCGCGCATCGCTAACTAACGCAATTGACAGATCAATAAGGGTGGGCAAAATTGGTTTTAGCTACATAGGTTTAGGCCAACTCGTAAATGTTTTAAAAAAAAGAGTACTTCGCGCCAAATGTAAAACAATGCATGTTCTCACACCCAAAGTTGTAAAACCATATAATTGTGTAAAAGCGCGGCAAGAACTCACACCGTAAGTTGAATGTTGATACTAAATCAAATGAGTGAATCGCCTCGGAATATGTGAGATGCAAACCTAAAGTAAATTCTATAGGCCGTATGATAAAATGTATTTCATATAATTAGAAACCTCACATGCTGTATAAGCTACCAATCCCACCACCTAATAGTTTTCTTAATTGTTTAGAAGTTAAAACAATAATAACACTCGTACTTTGTTAAATTAAATTATATAAAACTTGTTATCCGTAAGAAAATATTATTTTTTTACAAATGCGTCGTTTGTAAAAGTGAATGATTCAAAATGATATTTATATACATAAATTAATTAGATTTTATAAAAGATTGTATAAAAATATAATAATGCCGCGTCCAGAAGAGTTTTAAAACTAAGTGGGGTACTACTTCATATCTTTATCGTTTCGACTCCGTTTCATACGTTTCTTATGCCCACGTCTTCGTATTAAAGTAATTTATTAAAACATCAAGTTTATAAAGTTTAAACCCCCTGATGAACAGTAACTTTTACTGTTCATCACAGTTTATAAAAGTTATTTTTAATAAAACTAATTATATGTAACTTGTTTAAATCATAAACTCGTTCTTCTATAACAACCGTTTCTCGAGATCCTTATGTCCGTGGATTAGTATTAAGAAAATTTATCAAAATATTATATTTATAAAATTTATTTAAAACACACGATGAACAGTAGCTTTTACTATTCATAACAGTTATAAAAATGTTTTTATAAAAAATTAATTAATATATATCTGTAAACTACGTAACCTAGTTCGTTATAATTCCGTTTTTTCGAGTTCATTATGTCCGTGGGTTCGTAATAAGTAAAATTATCAACATATTATATTTATACACAACATTTATTTAACCCCTGAAAAAACAGTAACATTTACTTGTTCATCGCAGCTTACAAACTATTTTTATATAAAGTTAATAATATATAACTTGTAAATGTCGTAACTTGTTCGTTATAATTCCGTTTTTCGAGTTCCTTACATGCTCACAATCCTTATAAAGAGCACTATTTTTATAAAATATAAAACATATGATTTATAATTCGAATTTCAATAATAGCTATAAAAGTAAAATTAGGGTTTTCAATTTACATGTTAGTTTGTAATTATTTTTACTTAAAGATCTTGTACCGTAATTTCACCAAGTGTTGTACCATATATTTCATATGTATTTAGTCCTTCAAATGACCATGTCCTTTGTCCATATGAAACAACATAACTTTAATAACTTTAAAAATAAAACTATGGTGGTGATAACTATGCGAACAAATATATATTACATAGAAAATAAATAATGAGTATTGAAAACTTTAAATAGTATCACCTTATAGAAATCAAGTAGGATGATGAACACAAGGATGTAAACCACAATCAAGCTTTTCCAAAATCAAAAACCCTAATCCAATGAAACCTAAAATTGATTCTGATTAATCCTTGTTAAACCCGAATCCAAGCTTCCCAACACCTTGAGTAGTCTTAGGTAACCTTAGATTGAACACTTGAATGCTTGGAATACCTTAGTTGCAAAATAAAAATGAAACCCTAAAAGTTTAAGGTGTGCCGTGGGTTAGGGCTCAAAATAAAGAGAGTTCTTGTTTAATTTTTGCTTGTATAAGATGTGTGTATGAAAATAAACTAGTTACTTGCCTTATATAGTAACTAACCCATGGTTTAACCTTAAACTAACTCTAGTTAGGAGGTGGGGTTAAAGTACAATTGTGTAAGTGCTCTCCTCCTCCCTAGAGAGAAGACTCCATATGGAGGAAGGAGGACATTTTTGACAAGCCAATGTTTAGTATGTTGGGTACAAAGGTACATAGATGTAAGTACTTGCTTAGGTTAAAACATAATACATGTGATTTTAAATGGTTTATTTTCATGTATAAAAGGCTCAAGTCCGGTCAAGAAAGATATATGTGAGGGAAAATAAATAAATTTGAGTATTGGTAAAATTGGGTATTTGTTAAGTGTAGAATAGTAAAGGTGCTTCGGGTAATGACGAAATGTAATTTATATGCGAAACGTAAGCGCTTTACGTAACCAACAAAAATAAATTATGAAAAGTTATAAATTATACTCCTAATAATCATATAACACTTGCTTGATGTAAACTTTAATTTGTTTGATGTCCGTTTACATTGATCATTGATTTTTAGTTTACGCGATTTAACTATAAGATAATAATTAAAAGCGAACGCGTAAAACTCTAAAAATAAATAATGGAATTTATTAAAGTTGTAATAACCCTGAAAATGAGAAATGTCATCAGTCTCCACCAGTTAGGAGAGCCCTTGTCCAAGCCTCAAGATGCAACATTCTCGATGGTGCGGTTTTGTGAGAGGTTGCGGATAACTTTTCTCGTAACGATTTCGCTTCCCACGTGAACACAGGAACCTCTCTTGAGATCCCATCGAACTTTGATGATGGGAAATATACGACATGCCCTTATAGCTTCTTGATCTCACGCTCGCAAGATTTCCACCCGTTCTTCAACAAAAAAGTTTAATATATCAATGTGTATTTTCGTACTAACGAAAACTAGCCATATAAGCTCTCAGATAAACACTTCTTTAGATTGGATACATGAAACGTGCTATGAACCCTGACTTAACTGTTGAGGTAGTTCGAGTCTATAAGCAACGGTTCCTACTTTGGCTAACACCTTGAAAGGTCCCGATATAAAAACCTCGGTTCAAAATTCCTTTCCCCTCCCCGTTTAACCCCAAAACGTAACTGACCCCTTTCCAATGTGAAACATTAACATAAATCATCACCGAACCTGAAACTCTACAAGCTTACCGTCTCACATCGGCGTAACTCCTTTTTGAGCGATCACGAGCAGCTTGCATTCTCCCTTTCTCTCCGGAGATGGTTATTTTTTTTAATGGTTTGATCCAATGATTGTGTAGATTATGCCAAAAAAAATTATTGATGTATGGTATGAAAGAGTTTATTGTTAAGGGCAAGTTGTGTGGCAAGGATTGAAAATCGAGATGAATGTTCAATAATATGAGTGCATCTAAGTTTTCTACATGAACTTTTACAACTCCCTATGGCAAGACCTAACCGTTGTATAAAGTATAGGCAAGACTCAGAGCTGTCATCGTTCTCTAAGGGAAATAGGTTGGAAGGGCTTGATCACGGTCTAATAGAATTCTAAGGGTTGAGGGAAGATTCTTTTTGTGTTTTTATATTTTCTAAAAGCAGGTAAAATTATATTAGAGAGGTTGGTTGGTTTTAGCTATTAAACTAAATAATAATCAAAACTAATGGTGATAACAATATAATAAAAGACTGTGTTTATTTAATCACGTATTAGTCTCTAGATTGCTTCTCCTAGTGGTGTTGCTTCTTGTGATGAATATGCATGTTAGGTCTTAGAAAACTAGCTTTTGTCTGTATTGCTATTGATATGTCTAGGAAAACATGATTGTATAGAAAGGATACCATCTGGTAACAGTCTTCATACTACCGAAGTCCCCTATATATGTTGATCACTCTAAAAATAATTCAAATGCATTTAATATACTCTTAGGGGCCTTGTAATAGTCTTCATACTACCTTACTTGCGTGTTGCCTTAACGGAATATTAAATAGACGATGGGTTCGTGTAATTCATTCATGACTTAGGAAATAATTACATAGATCATCACAAGTGTAGAGGTGGTTGGTTTTAGCTATTAAACTAAATATAAACTAAGCTACTGGTGATAACAATATAATAAAAGACTGTGTTTATTTAATCATGTATTATTCCCTAGATTTCCTTCTCCTAGGTGTTTGTTGCTTTGTCAAACATATGCATGATCTATGTAATTTTATTTCCTAAGAGTAAGGTAACGCACAAGGAAATGTTAAGTATGAAGACAATTTGCAAGGCCCTTAAGATATATTAAATGCATTTGAAAAATCTGAAGTGTGGATCAACAAAAAGTAGGCAAGGTAATATGAAGACTCATTACCCGATGATATCCTTTCTACACAATCATGTATTCCTAGACATTTCCACAACAACGATACAGACAAAAGCAGGAAAGGTCACGAACCCTAGTTTCGTTTTAGCAGCTTTAGGGACGATTTTAGGGCCTCAGAAACCCAATTGTTACCCCATTAATTTTTTTTAATCCAAGAAAGACTATCTTAAATCATTCAATATGATCTGAGTTGAATGATTCTTATATGTTTCTATGCATACTTATATACATGCTATTCGGCTAAACCTTCTATTTTGGTTTTAATTTAAGATTGTATGAACCCAGAATAGTAGATCTTAGGGTGATGCTTCTTGTGATGATATATGCATGTTAGGAGTCCTTAGAGAAACCGAAAGCTTTTGTCTGTATCGCTGTTGATATGTCTAGGAAAACATGATTGTGTAGAAAGGAACCAGCTTTTGTCTATATCGATGTTTATATGATAGAATTTGTGACGGCGTCACGTGTAATCTGTGACGCCATCTCCATCTTCTGAGGAGAAATTCTTGAGCAATGTTGGTTTAGGTTCGTAGTCTCGTCTGTTTCTTCTCCAAATGAGCCCAAGTCACGTGTATTTCCTCCAAATGCCTTCAAAATGCTAAATACCTGAAAAGGAGTGATAAGTTACCTATTTTGGGCATAAATGCACGATTTGGGGGTTAAATAACCCCAAAAAAGTATATAAAATGACACCTCATCAAATACCCCCAACCTTGAGATTTTGCTAGTCCTCCATCAAAAGGGCCTTTCCTATTAACAATTAACAACTTGATGGTCATTTTACCTCACTCTTTAAAAGTATTTTAGAACACAAAACGTGCATAACTCGAGACCCATGTAATTAACAGCACAGGAAAAAGAATAAACCTATAACCTCACAATAAGTGTTGGGATTCTCTTTTTCCCACTCGGTGTATAAAAAATTATAACATATAAGGTGGAAACATGAAAATCGATCACATCATTACAGTCATAGTATATAACTTGTCATAGTATATAAATTACCATAGGCTTGGTAAAGGATCAAACCTCCACTGCTAGGCGCAAGCATTATTCATTACTATCTAAGAGATCTTTTAAAGGGTTGTGGGGTGTAGGTGTAAGATAACATATAATGGAAACAGAAACAGATGGATTACATTAGGGTGAATTTGGAGTGGAAGGGTTAGCTAATTATTTACACGAATACATGCTAGTTTGGTTGCTAAGCCAAGACTCGGAAGAAGATATACAAACTCTACACAACTCTACATCAATCTCTTTTTTCTTTTCTCTATTTAAGAAACTAGTACTCCCTGGAAACGGCGCCAAAAACTTGGTGCGGATTTTTGCAAAACCATAAAAGTTTTACAATCCTCCTAGGCAGTGAACCTAACCGTTGTAGTGTAGTATAGGTAAATCCGGGGGATTTATTATTCTCTAGGGGAATAGTGAGGTAGGCTCGAAGAGTATGTTGACTAGGTCTAAAGATTAAGGGAAGAGTATTTTTGTGCTTTTGTATTTTATGAAAGCAAGAAAATCTGATAATTAAGAGAGTGGATTTTGACTAAATTAAACTACTTGAATAAAGATAAAACAACTAATAAAACAAGAATGAATTAAAGAAAACTCAAGAGAAGCAAATTGTGTTCACATAAAATTTACGCCCCCTAAATATGTGTGTTTAATATTTAAGAATAATTAATTGACTGGTTCTATGATGAATTTTAAATGGCTTGGTTAAGCATTCACATCCCATCACCTTTCTATACCTATGGCCAATGTCTATGAGGTTGCTCAATTGGACATAAACATAAGCATAAAACATTAGGACTACCAATATCATACGCAATTCGACCTATGTGATCTTAGGTTGCCAAGAATCACTAGTTAGCCTAGAGGTTGCTCTTTTGACTAACTAACACACACTTACATACAAATTGCTAATTAACTTATCCAAGCTTAGGTTACTAAGTCAAGTTTTAAGGCCTTTAGGTTGCTAAATGACCAAGAATGAACCAATTCCATGTTAGATTGCTTAATCATGTAATACTAGTTTATTACCAATTAATTTAATGATTCTTGTATGTAAACATATGGATCTTTGATCAAACATGCATAATATTAATAATCATACCATGATTCATCATTATAAACATACACACATATCTAGGGGTTATTTCATCTAAGCAAACACAAAAGAGATTTAGCCTAACATAGCATAAATCAAACCATAAGACATAAGAATCATACAATTGGAGTTCATCATGTTATGAGAATTAATAAGACAAACCTGGAATCATATGATGTTATGGGATGGAATTACACCATGAAAAACAAGGGAAAATAGCCTCCAAAGTCGCCAAAATCAGTTTTAGGGTTTCAAGCTTAATAAAAACAAAGTTATGAGGCTATATTTATAGGAAAACCCTAGGTCGGTTCGTCATGACGATGTCGCCAAAATTGTGACACCGTCACCAGAGTCACGACACCATCACGAATAACACATGACACCGTCGTGTGTAACATATGACACCGTCTCTTAAAAGTCACGACGCCGTCGCCAGCCACTGTTTGGCTATTTTCTTATAGATTTGGTGTAGAGTTGTAATCTTGTTTGTTTCTTCCCCAAATGAGCCTAAGTCACGTGTATTTCCTCCAAATGCCTTTCGAATGCTAAATACCTGAAAAGGAACAATTAAGTACCTATTTTGGGCATAAATGCAGAATTTAAGGGGTTGAATGACCCTAAAAAGTGTATAAAATGACACCTCATCATTCATATGACAAGTTCAGTGGTTTGTTATTGAGGTTGTTTGAAGTTGCAGTCTGATGTGAATTAAAAGCATATGTGTTCGAAAAAAATTGTAGGTGTGTGGAGCTGATAAAAATATCAATGAAAAATGGTATGTGTTTGCACACTTGGGTATATTCTGTTGTTCATGGAGCTGATATGGTGAATACGGGTCAATGATGTTTAGAATCCCAAACCCAATGAGTTGAATCGCAGGAACACATAGTGTCTCTAAATCTAAGAATCAGGGGCTGTTGTGTTAATTACTTTGGACTTAGCCTAATTTAGGCTAAGATAGATAGCGGATGAAGGAGAAAAAATTAACATTATCTCAGTCAGTTTTTTTAAAGGGCTTGGTTTTCTGTTATGGTAAATGATTACCAGGGGTGGTGATGATATCAAATAATGTCTATTTTATAGCATCATTTATCCCACCATATTAACCCATTTTGTATAGTTATTGCAAAGAATTGTTACTTAATCGTTTATATTTGAGAATTGCAGTAATTAAGGAGTAATTGGTGAAAGATAACAAAAGGCGCGCATTCTGGAACTTAAATGAAGATATTTTAAAGATTACTATTCTGAAGACCAATATGCCGTATCCATCAAGAAGATATGGCGTATCCGTGCCTGCACTCACCAAAAGACCACAGAAGACTAAAGGACAAATACGCCATATCCAGAGGACTCAATACGCCGTATTCAAGATATGGAATCAATATAATATTCTGGAAGATATCAAACGTGGTCCCTACTCCAAGAAATCCCCAATATGTTGTATCCAACCCATTGGATACGCCATATTCAACTGACTTCCAGACCTTATAAATAGAAAACTCAAAAACGGGTTTTAAGTGTGCTAAATCATATTCTCGATACCTAAACCATAAAAGTAGATTTTTAGAGGAGAAAAAAAGCAGAAGAGTTCGAGCAACGTATTCAATTCCATAGGAGACATCGCGTAATTCCATATACTTTAGTAATCGTTCAGTTTTTGGTATCATTCATTAACTCGGTTGGTTTACCTTGGCTAAATAATTGCTTGTATTTATTATGACGTTTGAAGGCTAATACCTTCAGGTATTAGCCATTATTATGAAAATCTGAATGTTTGGTATTTGTTTATATCGATTTCTTGATTTATTGTTGAGTGCTTGTTTATGTTTATCAATTTATACTTGTTTACGCGCTTTTATATGCGACCTATCATTCAACTGGATCTAGTGAAGCGGACCAAGGGGATCTAGAGTCCGGGATAGCTCTCCATATAGTAATTTATACATCTAGAATAATAGTTACACAAATATTGTCCATCTAAGTCAGTGTTTAGGATACGCTTCAGGCTTAACTAGTTAATTGGATATTGCCGATGGTTTATTGATCGTGTTGACTAGCAGGTAACCTAGATAATTTAACAAATAACGTTATGATTCCATTGGAAAAGTTGGAACAAGTGGACTACTAGTGGCTAGAATACCATAAGGCGGTAAGTGGGTAAAGTCTCTATGAGCTAGGGATAACAATCACCATAGCTTTAAACCCTAAGATAGATATAAACAAAAATAAGGATGCTTTATGCGGAAGCTTAATTGTGAAAGAATTAATGGTCTAGGTCTTAGGATGATGTAACGCCTAAGTCGTAAAATGATATGCCCACCTCGATAGAAAAATTATGCATTTAATAAACAAACTAACGATCTAGATCGGATTCATAATGGTATACAATTTTCTTATATAAGGTTCGAACCGAGCTTTATTCTTTACGTTTTTTGTTAATTAGCTTGCTGGGTAATAATGTCTTGAATTGATTTAGTCTCCAACCCCAAACTGTGGCTAGTCTCTCAGGCTAAAACCCCCCTTTTCCATTAGAATTAGGATTTAGACTGACCATAGTTTAACATAGATTAGATTAGAATAAATTAACATAGCTTAGATCAACCAAGATATAATAAAATTGATAACATTTAACCTCGCTCCAAGTGTACGACACCCTACTTACCGCCAAACAACAACCGATCGGGTACACTACCCGTTAAGTGTTTTTTTTGAGTTTAATCGGCAAAATATACTAATTTAAAACACTTGAATCAATAAAATGATACACACAAACAAAAGCGACACATCAAGTTATTAGCGCCCATTAGTCCGAGGAGTGAAAATTAATCTTGATTTTTATTTTGATATTTTGGTTTTTAACATTAGATTAGATCTAACCCTTAGGATTATTGTAATTTAAATTAGTTTATTATTCTGAGTATTTGATTATTTGTTTTCGTATTCTGTTAACATCGATACGGCATATATGTTCCTTTAGATACGACGTATCCTGTCTTATCTGTCATACGACGTATTTGCCTCCTTGAATACGGCGTATTTACTATTTTATTTACAAATCTATTTTTTCTAGAATAGCTTTACTTTGCATCATGTCTTACTTTTCAGGAACAGAATCCAGACTCTGTCCATATCATTTTAACTACCCTAAAAGAAGCCTGGCAATGGAGGAGATGTTAAACACGTTCATTAACGAAGGAAAACAAGAACATGAGGA
>BQNB010099170.1:0-10000 GCA_026074375.1 Tanacetum coccineum
AAAAGTTCCCATAAATACTTAATTATCTCTACTGACAAACTTGATCAGTCACTAAACAATAGTAAAGAAATACTAATTACTTCTTTGGATCAAGAAACCGTCTCAAAAAGATACCATTGTGGATGACTTAATGCTTTTTTCACGCTCTTGGTTAACTAATAGTAATAGCAAAATTCACCTGTCTTGGTTGGATGGATATATATGATCCTATTTTAGCTTATAACAACTTTGTATAGTCTCTCTTTATTCTAGCTTGTTGCTAGTGTCAATAAAACTCGCCTTTTAAGAAAAGCATAGTTAGTAATGAAGTTGGAACCAAAATTGATTTAAATTACTTATCAAACTCCAATTATATATAACCTAGCTCTTTCGTATTAGTTTCAACATAGACACGAGATTAAATGAGTAAAAAAATACGCCACATGATTCACTTATAACACTGAGAATGATTGCTTTTACAACAAGAAACTTCGATAAAATTTTACACTACAGATTTAAAAAACCTTCTGCTTAAGCCAAAACTAGCAGTTTGACAATACGATCACCTAAGATATAAGTAAAGTAGCATTAAACATATAGATTCCGTAAAACCAGAAGTTACAAGGAAGATCCAAAATACAAAGGAGTGAAGCCATGAAGCTAGAAGCTAAAACCGACTACACCACCTCAAAAAGTTCCCATAAATACTTAATTATCTCTACTGACAAACTTGATCCGTCACTAAACAATAGTAAAGAAATACTAATGACACCGTTATTTTTAAGGTCATTTTGCAAGCATTTCAGCCTTATGAACGTTACCATTACTTTTTCACCTTCAAGTGATTTAAAAGCATTGAACTTAAGTCTCAAGGCTGCCATCTTGGTATCTCTTGTATCAGATGGTCCCTCATGAGCTAAGATGAGATCATTCTACATTTCTTTAGCAGTTTTGCACTTAATGATAGATTTCATAATATCAATTGGTAAACAAGATATACTGATGCTTTTTAATCATTTATCTTGATTAGCAAGACGACTCTCAGCATTTGACCATTGATTTTGACGTTTGGGTAAAGGATTTTCAGTAGTGGACAAACTTGACATAGGAACAAATGGTCTATCTTCTAGTGTTTTTAGAAGGTATGGTTCATGTCCATCAAGGAATATCAGGAACCTAACTTTCCAACTCGTGAAATCCTCTTTGTCAAAAGTAGGAACATTTGTGACATGAGACCCTCCTCTTGAATCAAGAAGTTAAGGGAGGTTCTCATCAACAACACTTTGAGCTACATTTGTTATAGTTGTGGTGTTGATAGTGTTAGTAGTTGCAGGCATCGTGTCAACCCTATTAACATTAGGGTCACCCGTATTGCCAAAAATTGCACCAAAGGGTGGTAGGATAGGTGGTATAGTTCCAGACATGATTGGATCTTGCTTTAAAACAAAGAACAGTTTCTAAAAGGTTTTATAAATCAACATTGCTCTGATACCAATTGAAAGTCCCAAATAACACGTCTATAAGGAATATAACACTTATCTAATATAAACAACACAAGTAATAACTTTTCAATCGTGTAATGCTTTATTGGTTACCCTTTGAACAAGTAAACTTGATAGAGTATCAAGTTTACAAGCGAACTTAACTACCCAGCTGATAAATCAGAGGTCTACAGTATAAGTTTGACAAAGGAATAAATGCCTATAATAACAACAACAATAAAAACGATAGCATTTACTCCTTACAACATTCTTTATTTGTATTAATATTAGGTTGTTTCCTTAGTGGGGTTAGTTGCAACGTGTCAAGAATCTAGTGGACGAGGTACGAGGAATTTAATGCATGTCCATTCTTGGAAACAACCCGCCCAAACTTTAGTGAACAGTTCTGCCAACTGTTCACTACTTATGCCAACTTCGTACTAGGTACATGCTTTAACTTAAATCAATGTTTATCCCGCCATAAACACTTGATTAAGTTTATCGCCTTTATCAGAGAACAATCTGTTGATAGAAATAATGCCTAAAAACATTATTAATATTTTTCACATTTTTACGTTTTGATAATCACAAAATATAAAAACGTTCAATATAAAATTAAACGTAAACAAGTAATTAGTAGTAAATTTTTATTTCGAAAATTATATCACTTAAAGCTATGAATAAATAAATGCTTAATGCATTTTTTGATCAAAAGAAATTTTTATTCAACCTCACACTTTTATAAAATAATGTAAACATTTTTATAAACATTACAAAATATTTTTTGCAATTAAAAGAAATGTTTTATTCCAAATAAACTTTTTAAAATTCAAATTTTCGGACCTAAAACGGCTAGAAAGTTCCAAAAAATTTCTCCTACACAAAAGGACAAACTGGGGAACACCTAGTCTAGGGCGGCCCCCTTAAATACACGGGTGGCCCCCTTATCTTTAAGGGGACCACTCACCTATTTAAAGGGACCGCCCATAGGTAGACGCTCCTCCAGAATGCCCTATAACTATTGGACTATTCCCTACTATTTTCTCACCTATTGCACTCATTCTTTCTGATCAAAAACAGCCCACACATCTTATTAAAATCCTTTGATCATTTAATCATAAAGCTTTGTTTCAAAGTGATCCAAGCTCAATTTCTCAAGTGCAAGAGAAGAATACTTCCATCATCAAGTGAAGAAGTATTACACCTTTGTGTGTTGTTGCAATCTTATTGCATCCATATCATAACTTCTAAATCATTTGTAAATCTTGTAATGTTGTGTAGTAGATAGATCTTGGTGATTGTTGTAAGTATAGTTGAATCTTAGTGATTCATCCAAGTTGTGATAGTTAGGTGTGTAAGTAGAAGTAAAGTAGTGAAGTAGTGATGTGAAGAAAACTAAGGTGTGAAGGAGTTGTGTAGTCGTGAAGCAAAGTTGTGTAGTGAAGTTGTGAAGTTGTAATAGATTGGTTCTAGCTAAGATTAGAACTCGACATCTAGCTTAGTGTCAAAAATTGATATAAGCGAAAGTTGTGTACGGTTTTCTTTGCCCTAAGGGAGCTTGTTGACATAGTGAAGAAAACTCTCGAGTTAGGTGCTCGAGGAGTGGAGTAGGGCAAAGAGGTGCTTTGTTACCGAACCACTATAAATCCTCGCATTGTGGTTTGATTGTTCTTACTCTTATCTCTTGTCTTACATTATTTTCTCATATTATCCTATTAATTGTCTAGATAAGTATATTGTTCATATTGTGCAAGTGTTAAATTCACATAAAGTTGAATATAGAATTTTTACAAACACTTTAAAACCATAAATTAAAAAGTGGTAAACTATTCAACCCCCCTTCTAGTTTTCCACAAATATGTTACTCAACAAGGGACATCGTAATACCAAAAGGAATTGCAAAATACCGTAAGGTCTCTAACACAAATCTATGATTTAAAGGCGAAAGAGAGTACAAAAAACCATATAGTCAAAATAAAAGTCAAACGAACACGTACAAGTGAAATTCTTGCAAAGACATTACGAACCAAAAGAAGAACGTAAAGACTCATCCGTACTAACGATCAAAAGAACAACCATAGAAAAGCATCGGTACGGTCAACCATAGAAAAGCATCGGTACTAACATGTCTCAAACATGTTACGAAAACCAAAGGATGTGAAAAAGATAAGAGTAAATACCCACACTAATATGTTATGAACAATTAGTGCTTGAAAGAAAAATCAAATATTCGTACAAAAAAATCAATGCAAGGAAAGAACCAATGGAATGTACCAATAACCAAAAGCAGCAGATCCAAACAACCAATATATATCAAGACGTTAAATGGGAATGATAGAACATCCGTACCGACATGGTACGAACAAGGAATGCTAAAATGAGGGTTATGTATCCGAACGAATAATCGAGCAGACGAACAAACTCAATAATCGTAATAATAGTAATAACATGTATTCAGGGTATTCGCAATCGATAGATAGAAGGGAAACTTACTAACTACGCAACTATCCATATCCTAACCACACATAATACAACATCTTACACTACCACCTAACATGCAAACACCGATCAATGTAATCATGGTCACAAGTCTACGTGTATGATGCCTTTATAATTATGTTGGCCACCCATAATTATAAGTGCATCCTTTCACATGTGTACTTGCTTCCAAGACTACACATCTCAATGATAACATACATATATGCACATATACCACATTTCACATCTTAAACCACTCCAATATAACACAGTAATGATGCTTCATCAAAACAATATTTATTTATATAAAGATAAAATCGAAAAATACAGAAAGAAAACGAAGGTCTCGAAGTGCCCAAAAGACGTAATATCCAAAAGAAATCATTGATAGCAACGTGTCGAGGTAAAAGACGGGATAAACTTATGATGGGTCCCGTTTTCAAAAGTCAATCGACTCCGCGGGTCCAGACCTGCTACGAGCATCCGATAGGAGATCTGTGTCGGCCTCCTTTTCTAACCTTCCTCCTTCGGTTCCTTGAGAGGCTCCTCCTCAATTGGCTCCTCTTTTAGATCTTCTGATATCAAGTAGCCCGTGGGTCGAAATCAAAGTTAGAAAAAAAAACAAGAAAACAAAATGCCTGGATAGCTGAACACATAGATCCTATTATGCAGCTATATGAAGGACTCTTAGGTTATAGTCTAGGTTCAACCACCTACTTCTCTACAACCTGCGGCTCTGATACCAATCGGTTACACCTCGCCAAGGCGGAAACATAAGGCGTAACGTCATGAGTATCATCACAACACAATTGTGTCAACAATAGAGAGAACTACAATGCATTAAGCAAAACAAAAATGGACATAAAGTGTCATGACAATACCTAAAATAAGAAAAAGGGGTCTTGTATTGAGGTAAAAGAGTCACGCCAATACAAAGACATAAACGAAAATACCTCAAAACCTAAACAGTCAATTACATTCAAAGTATCAATTCAAACAAAGTACGCTATGAAAACTAGGAGATAAACTCTGCATGCAAGCCTACGGTCTCACTAGCCAAGCTTTCTAACTTCACTTTCCTTTAGATTCTCACCTGAAAATGATGCTTAAAACATCAACAAATATGTTGGTGAGAGTCATAGGTTTTAGACTCACAATTATACTCGTTTTTAATGTGATTAACAAAACAAGGTAGGACAATAATGAACTATCATGACCCCATGCTAGCATGCAACAAAATAAATCAACACATTCACACACTGGGGAGGCGTACCCTTCCGATCCCATGGTACCATAACCAACACTGAGTAGGCGTACTCATCCGATCCCAATCAATATCATAAGTAACACTGAGTAGGCGTACCCATCAATCCAAATCAATACCACAAATAACACTGAGTAGGCGTACTCATCCAATCCCATTCAATACCAACATGTAACACATAGTCATATAATAGTCATGTAATGTCCATACGCAATTAAAACACATAATCACAGCAATGTAACATTTCAAAACATTTGCATCATTTCCATCCCAATAAAAAAAGGGAATAATTTATTGAGTGGTCAATGTTTGTTAGCTAACTAGACTTAGAATTGAGTAATGAGTTACTAAGCCGAATCCATACAACCCAAGCATAAAAATACTTGTAAATAAATCAAATCCATGAATCTTTTAAAGCTTCAAAAAAAATCATGCTATAGCGGCTATAGCCGCTTTATCACGCTTTATTGCACGCCACGCCTCAAGATGACGCCTTGGCATGTTTTGTAAGTAGAGCCACGGCCTCGTGGCATGGCGCCGCTATAGCCCTGCTATAGCGCGCTTTTTAGAACCATGCATGTAACACGTAGTCATATAATAGTCATGTAATGTCCATACGCAATTAAAACACATAATCACAGCAATGTAACATTTCAAAACATTTGCATCATTTCCATCCCAATAAAAAGGGAAAAATGGGACTATGAAACTCACCTGATGCACAGCTACTTCACAAATTCCTCGCAATCAACTAAACACAAATAAAATGCGTGTTACACGCGATTAGGCTAAACGACTAAGTCGATGTAACAATCAATTGATGGACTACTATGACTATATTATGATTATAAACCCTTTACCACACTTTCCATACCTTACTTATACCCTAATTTCTAATCCTTATCTAATACTAGTTTCTGTTAGACTTGGACTTTTTTTTCCTTTTTTCTTCTTAAAACCGCCCTCCTTATAATATATTTTATTATTATTATTTTTTAAATTATTATTAAATGTATAATTACCCTTATTTTGTTATTTTTATAAAAACCTTTTATTAATTTAGCAGACCTTTTAAATAAAAACTAGTTATAAACTTACTATTTATAAATTTCATTTCATGTATTACTTTCCTAATTTAGAAAGACGAATGCTTAACTAATTTAAATACTAGACTTAATTCATTCCTAAGAATACACTATATTCTCTTTACGCTCATACTACAATTATTCATCAAATAACACGATAACGAATACAATCATGCTATCATTTCTATAGTCACAAAATGTAAACGAAATGAAATAGCAACTAAAACCATAACTCAATCACAATAAGATGAACACGCATCACGGATTGATATCAAATACGCATTTAAGATCACATTAGCTCATAATTATAACACATATAAATACTTTAGTCAACTCTAAAGGTTTTACTAACCTGCTCAAGTCACGGTTGTCACACCTCTTTGAGGTCTTTTAAGTATTCTTGACTGTTTCTTGTATCCTCTTCATCATTAGGACTATCTTGAAAGTCCTGAACAATAGAGGTTGAGATGAAGGCAGTTGATAAGGAAGTTGTAGTGGTGAGAGCCTTTTTCATTTTAGTGTCATAAATACTGTCAATGAGGTTTTCTTCATATTTAAGTTTGCAAATAGAGAAGCAAGTTCAATATCTTTCACATGATTTGTGTTTCTGAGACTTTGACAAAAGCTTAGCCACTTCTTTGGCAACCTATTTATAAAACCATTATTTATTTCAAGCTTTGAAAGTTTGATGCCATCATTTACTAGCTCATTCATCAAAGCTTTATATCTGGTGAAAGTTTGTGTTAGATTTTCACCATCCTTGAATTTGAAAGTGTTGTAACATATTTTTAGGTCCATGACCCTCCTTTCTTTCACATCAGAGGGGCCCTCATGATACATTATTAGGTCATCCCAGGTAGATTTAGCTGTTAAGAAGTTTATGACCAAATTCATTTGGTCATCTGGAAGTACATACATGATGAGACTTTTGAGTCGCTGATCTAAGTTAGCAGCCTTTCTCTCATCTGGTGTCAATTGTACTTCTAGCTTCCTTTGACCGGCTGTCATGGGGATATAAGGACCATTTTGAATGATATTTTCAAATTGAGGTTCAATACTAATGATATGGCACATGAACCTCCTTTTCCAATTGGTGAAATTTTCCACCTCTAGTACAAGAGCAGCATTTAACTAGCCACCCCTTATATTCAAGAGTCTATGGTACTTCTGCTGCCATTTTAATGGATCTTGATTATATAAATCTTTTGAGCAGTTATATAAAAACTTTTGAAAAAGGTTTTATAAATCAAACTGCTTTGATACCACTTGTTGGTCCTCTTGAATATGATATAAGATTTATCAAGTTAAACAAATCACATTCTATGGCAACAAACTAATATTTAAACATATATATATATATATATATATATATATATATATATATATATATATATATATATATATATAGATATATATATGAATTATATAAAGAACAAGTTTAAAACACGCAGAAGTAACTTTTCAACGTATAGGTTCTTATTAATATCAAATAAAGAATCTATGACACACGTTGCTTGCAGAATAACAAGGTGGTTGAATGACAATTGGGGTATTATCTCCTTCAAACTTAAACTCTAACCAAAGTTAAGAGAGTAAGAAAACAAACTACTTATGACTAGAACTGAAGCTTCAGCTTCAGCAGTTCTGTTTAGTTTGTTTGACAGATAAATGAACTCTTCAATGTGTTTCACATTAATTGGAAGAGATAACATTTACTCTTGATATCCCTTTCCTTTTATAGGCAAAGGAATTAGGGTTTACAAGTTAACCTAGTACTCGCGTCATGCATCCAATGGGTGGTTGAGATACCATTTAATGCAGACGTGCTTTAAGGTACTAGGTACAGTCCTTTAAGGAAAGTTGTTGTACTTCTATACCAACTTTAGAAGTAGTCATTCCTAAGGAGATTGCTTTATTTCTTTTGACATAAAGTAATCTTTTTCCTGCCTTGTAAACCTTCTAAAAGTGAAATGTTTTGTTTCAATCTTCTCTTAAGAAGATAGACATCGTTCAGCTTAGAATTGTCAACCAAGCTGAACTGAAGCTCTTGCTAAGGTCTTGTCTCCAGTTTCTGTACCGCCACATAAACTAAAGTAAAGATGATCTTGATCTTCTAAGTACCCGAAGAACTAGAGCTGAAGCTTTTCTTCAGCGACTTAAACTGAACATTCTTTAGTTTGACTATATTTAGGGGATTTTATGTTTAAATCTACTGAGAGACTTAAGGGCTCGGGAAATGAACCCAACAAACACAACTAGAGTTACTAGTGTGTAAAACCGAAATGATTTTCAAAAGTTTGAAACTTTATCTTCTGAATCCGTCAAAAATCTTAACTTTCTTCTTTGAAACCTTCTTAGAACCCTTGTGCAACAAACTAGAGTTGCTAGTTTGTATAGTCGATATGGTTTGCACAAGTCTTGAACTTTTCAATTCGGAACCAGCAAAAACAATAATTTTTCACTAAAAACACTTTAAAGCACTTAAAAACAAGTAAAGTTTAAAACTTTTTGATGTTTCTTACCTCTAATACACCTAAGGAATCATAAAAATTAAACCTTTATGGTTTTTAAACACGTAAAATTTGAAATCATCATCCTATTATAAGCTAAAAGAGGCGAACCACTAAAAAGAAGAAAAACCAAAACTTTAATCTTTAAACACACACAAAAACACTTTTAATCATTTCCTGGCTCTGATACCAATTGATAGAAATCATAACATATACACTACACTAGTATTTAGAGAGAGAGTAGAGGGAGATATGGTGACGTGAGGGATGAGAGGAGAGGAGAGAAAGAAATAAGAGAATATTAGATTATGAAAAAAGAAGAATAATCGCTCTAATTCATTTCCTTAGCCCACTTATATAGTTAGGAAGGAGGGATTAGGATGCAATTAGGGTTTAGTACATATTACACATAAGTTCTTCCTTATTTGCACTACTTAATTCCTAGACTATTAAAGATAGATAAATGGCCTTGTAACCAATACAAACCGTGTTTCTAACACCATTATTAATGAACAACTTTAGACCTTGTGATGAATTAATGAAATACCTACATTTCCTTTAACGGGAATATTGTAATTTTCACATTCTTCCAGAATCATGAAAAGACAAAATATGGAAACGCTTTAATATTAATCATCAAATCAACACCGCCTCTTTACTGCACTATTGGAAGGAAACATGATCTTATCCATAGTTTATTTTCGCATTCCATATTACAACCACCTTCTTCACATTAGCATTTTTTTTACCCTTAAGCACATCATTTGCATTTTATGCTCTTATAAATGATTTTCAACACCACACTATCATTTTGTACCTCTTGTGTAAATAGTTTGTTGGTAAAATATTTAGTTTCAAGAAAAAGGTTAATTATACAAAAATCTTAAAAAATATAACAATTTTTATGAATTCAACATTTGGACTCGTGATTAAAAAACTACACATTTTTTGGTAAAAAAATATATTTAAAAATTTTTCAGCTACTCTTAATAGTTTTGTCCGCTTTATTGTGAAGAAAAAATATCAGATTTTTTGGTATTTTAATATTGGTTTGTTAATCTGTGTCACATATTGCGTCTTCTTTATGTTTTGACATTTTAAAAGGTAGAGACATTCTATTAATTGTTAGCCCATAATGTTTAAAACTCACTAAGCATGACTCACTCTTTTCCCCTCTGTTAAGAGTCTAACATAATTTTTATT
>BQNB010099170.1:15000-24987 GCA_026074375.1 Tanacetum coccineum
CAATGAGATTGCTTTTGTCGTTAAGCTCTTGTGATCTTTGTCTCTGTCTACGTTGTAGGCTTGTTCCTTCATGCTATGTGATCTTTGATCTTTGGCCTTTGTCATTGTCCTTCGACTTCGTCTTTATGTCCGAGATCTTTAAATCTTTATCCTTCAGTCTTGATCGTCTTTGCCGCCTTGCGATATTGTATCTTGACCAACATGCTCATACTTTGCATCATCTAGAAAGCTTGCTAACAATATCCCTTGATAGACTTAATATCTTGAAGGAAGATCTTGTATATCAGAGTTTGCGAAAGTCTTTGTCTTTAATTCTTGAGCTTTCAGGATTCTTAAATCTTGATGCTTATAGTATGTCTTTGTAGTTTGAGCATGAGCATGTGGTAATGAATCGACTCTGCTGGAATGAGGTATCTCCATCTCCATCTTTAAATGAACCCTAAAATAAAACAGTTAGTAATAAAGCTTGTGGACGAATATGGCTTTGTCATTCGCTTGAATTTGGTTGGATTAACCTCTGGTTCTGTGAGGACCAACCTGTGATCAGGTAGATTCAATTTAGAAGAATCTCCTTAATAGGATTTCCAGCTTTAAGCGTAAGATCCTCTAACACAGATGTATTAGATTCACCATGCTAGATTGTTCTCAATATCAGAACGTCTCAAAGCAGACAACACGATATGAGTGAATCGATTAGTTACTATCTTACCGATTGAGATATATATATCAGCTAAATATATTCGTTAACATTTTACAAGCTCAAATGGACTCTAAAGCGCTCAAACTACCACTTCGTGACAAAAATCAGCAACTAATCCAACTTTTTCTATGTTTGACTTTTATTATATATTTTTTTCAATTCTGACCCGTCCAAAACGACCCATTAAAATACATTTTCACGACTTGGACTCTAAAGCATTTTGATGTAAAACGACGTTTCAGACAACTTTTTAGTTTTAGCCGAGACTTGAAACCCAATGGAAAATAACCAAAATACCCCTGCAAGTTTTTGCAGAAAATTATTATAAAAAAGCAGATTTGTGTTTGGGTTTTTGACCCGTCATAAGGCGTTTTTAAACTTAGATCGCCTCGTGAAAAGGTAAAACGGAATTTTAAACAACTTTTTAGTTTTACTCGAGACCCAAAACTTGACAAAAATGGACGAAAACGCCCTTATATCAGATCTGATGCAATTTAAATTAAAAAGAAAAACGCAGATGTTGCTCTAGCTTTTAGACCCGTCATTACTCATTTTTAGACTTGGTTATCCTCGCGGGGAAATAAAACGGCCTTCCGAACAACTTTCATGAAACGGACCCGAAAGTGATGAAAATACCCTTTTGAATATCTGACAGCAACTATTATTTTCCCGAAAAGCTGCATTTTTAGTAAAAATTTTCCTAACTTCAATTGGCCGTAAAAACTTCGTTTTTAGGAGTTACGGGACGATCCTTATATGGAAACGATCGTAAAAACAAGCTCTACAATTTTCTTAGATCAAAATTCAACTTTAACATTTTTACGACACCCAAAAGTGGCGATGTAATTTTCTGCATTAAATGACCCGTTTCAATACTTTACCAAACGCCATTTTCACCACATCACAACTTCACAAATACCCCTAACTAACTTATCTCCATCCACTAACACCTCAATCCTTTCACCATTATATGCATATAGTAATTATAATCGCATATGGATTCCAAAGTATGAAAATAAGATGCATGCAAAATCATATGAAAATAACCTCAAAGAGAGTTTAAGAATGCTCCAAACACTAGTAGATGCAATGAAAATAATCAACATAATACTTCTTGTTCCCTTGTGTTAGCCTAAACCCAAACACACCAAAGTAATCAAACCCTTTATTTTAAACAACCATAAATCTTGTAAAAACACTAGTCTTCAATCCTTAAGCTTATTCTTTACCCAAAAATCAAAGAAACTAATAAAATCAAGATTCTTGAAAAACTTCTTGCATGTTGATTTTTACTAGTTAAGAATGATAGGGTGTAAAACCTAAAAATCTCAACAATTGTAAAATTACCAAAATACCCCTAATGCAAGAAAATTTCATAAAAGCATGCATAAATTTCATTTTAATTCTAGAAATTATAAATATACAACATGTGACAATTATAAAATTTTTGTAAGATTAAAATATCTTATATTATGCAAGAAAAATAATTATTACTTATATTTATGTATTTTTAGCTGCAATTATATATATTTAAGTAAGTATACATTAAAAATAAATCATTTAAATTAAGGATAATATCCAAATAATTTTAGTAAAAATTAAAAATCTGAATTTGTGTTTGAAACTCCCTAAGACTCGGCCTAATTATTTCTATATAATTATCTTCCTCATTTTCATTTTGAAAACCCTAAAACTAAAACATTCGGCACAAACAAAATTAAAAGAGGCAACACAAGAATTTTTCCAGAGCTAGCACAAATTTTCTAAGGTGTTTTGAAGGTCAAGGATCGTGGGAAAAATATTGGAAATATTGTTTAAGGCTTGGTTCGATCGTGGGAATTTATTTGGTTCGAAAAACAAATTCGTGTGTCAATAATTCGAAAAACCACCAAGTATTATCAAGGGTATTTTTGTATCTCATTTTTCATCATATTATTTCGTTCTATGCTTAAGAAAAATTATCATGCATGTTATTTTAGTCGAAATAATTAAAACATGTTCGAAACCCTAATTTTTAGCTAGTTATGTAATCGGCATTTATAATATTTGTAAAATTGATTTTGTATTTTTCTAAGGTTTTTTATATCATATATGACTCGGAAAAATTGTTGGATAATTTTTATAGAGGCCCGAATAATTGATTTGGATTTAATTGTGTTTGCCTATTGCGAATTAAAGGAAAAAGGAAAGAAATAAAATTAGAGTTAGGGTTTTAATATTTTTTCCAGGTTCTTTTAAGGCTAATGATTGTATAAAATTTGGGAAATGTTTGGGGAAAAATTTAATTAGGGTTTTAGTGATTTATTTATTAGCCGAATTAATTCTAAAGCCGATTTGATTTTTAATATATAAGGGGGTGATTTGTAATTTCTGAAACTATGGGGTCTGTTTTAGACATGTTATTATACTTATTATATTCTGTATAAAATAAGTTGGGGGGTATAAAATGTCATATTGATATTATTTTTGGATTAAAAAAGGTAATTACATATAATAACGTAATTAAAATTAATAAATTAAAATAAGGGACTGAAATTGGTAAATCTGAAAAAGTGGAAGTTGGTTAGTATTTAATGTATAAAGTAATGATTTCTGTCATATTTGAATCTATAAGGACTCTGTTTTGAATTATGGATAATTAAAGATATTGATTATATAATTAATAAAACAAAAAAAGGCCTAAAATGTAAATTGTGTAAATAAAGGGTTTGACTTGTAAATTCGAAAATGGAAGGTAATAATCTGAATAAAATTGAAAACTTTGATATTTACGACTTTTAACCTTGAAAATTGTTGATTTGATATTAAACCCTAAATATGGAAAGTTATCATATTAAACCTGAACTTTGTAGGATGACATGTAAGTCCCAAAACTAATCAAAATACTTAAAATAATTCTCAAAATGATGAATATTACTAATTTTTGAAACTACTAAAAATGGAAAGTTACTAAAAATGGAAAGTTATAAAAATGGAAAGCTACTAAAAATCAAAGTATAACTAAATGATTGGTTTTTGTAATTCGAATTACATTTCTTTAGGTTCGTCCAGAGGGAGTGATTTGAATTCCTTGATGTTTTCCTTTGATTATTGCTTTGGCCTTTCGGAATAAGGTACAGATATCTGACCTTATCGTTAGGTTTCTCATGACAATTCCTCTCTATCCGATGATTACATATAGATTTGCTACATTTCTCTGAGCCTATTAATCTTGTTTTTCTCCTTAATGATCTATTATTATGTTTTCATTGAACCCTGCGATGCTACCTTTGATATTTGAACCTTTGACATTGAACTTTTGCTATGAACCCATTGAAATGAACTTTGATATACTTTGCTTTGAACCCTCAGTTGAGACCGAGCCATTATTGTTTCCTTAGCCATGAAGATAACATGGCTGTGTCATGATGCACAGGCATGTACCTCTTGTGTAGGGTGAGTGATTTCTCACACCGTCCCCCATTGATATAGATTCCATTAGAAGATTATTATTATGTTTAAGGGGCGATGGATGCATCCTAGATTTGTTTGTATTCGATGATTATGACATTATGATATATGAATATTTGGTTGACTGATGTTTTGGTGCATTCCACGACTTTCACAATTTGGAGCTCACGCGACTTCCATGGTTACTTATGATAGGATTTTGTTTGGGATTGGTAATTGGACTTTATTGACTTTCTTATTCAACTTACCTTACACTATGATTGAATTCTGATTTGTCTACTTATAATTTGAGGTCCTTTGATCATGTCTTGTGATACCCTTTGCACCTTGTATCGTATCCTTTGATTTTCCGTTATCTTTTTGCGTTCGATTATATATATCTGTTCACTGGGCTTTGTAAGCTCAGCCGCACTTTCTTTTCCTGCGGCAGGTATCTAAGCTAGGAGTTGGGGTTGCTTTCGGGATATGAGTGCTGAGTGTGGACTTACCCTAGAGATCTTAGTTTTGATATATGATTTGTTACTTTTCGAGACATTCGTTATTTCGGTTATTTCGTTTAGATATGTCTATCCTTTAAGAACTTATGTACCATAAGTCATGTTGACTTATTTACCTTTGGTTATTTATTTGAGACTTCCGCTGTTTATGCTTGTGTTATGATTATGTATGCCTTTGATGTCACACCATATTTGTAATACTTCTACCCTTTTGGGGTCGGGGCGTTACACATACAATCTATTGAGTAGTCATTATTATTATGGATATGTTATTGAGAGTTTTTATAATGTGTTAAATACATAAGGATTGTCATGTGATGATGTATCCAACAACATTAAAACTTTGTTTTTTGAAAAACTCCCCCTCAAACATTGACTCATTTTGAAAATGACACCAATTATAGAAGAATTGTCTTGGAAAACTTTATGAGGGATGGAGTGTTGAACACATAATTTTGAAAGATTATGAATCGTCAGTGAGAAATTCTTGAAAAAACATGTTCAACTTTTTTGAAAAACTAAATGTTAGAAGACTTCTCTTCTAACTTTAAGGATAAGCGCACTGAAACGTACACTCTCCTTTGTCGTTCGGGTCCGAGTTGCAATCTGAGAGCGATTACAAGTCATAAAGAAAATTAGAAATGACATGTTTTGAAAGCATTTGAAACTCTTGCTCGAACTTCATTTACACCCTGATGACGATTTTAGTACAACCTTTCTAGTACGTAAATGTTATTCGATTCAAAAGACATTCGAGAAATTCTTTTTGTTGAAACATTTTCTAGTTTTTGATTTTGTATTTTTTCATTTTGAAATTTTATTATTTATATTTCTGTTTTCAAAAATATGTACAGGGCGATGTTGATGGATATCTACAATTTATTTGTCGAGGACCTTTGTCAGAACCTCCAGTTCTGCTGGAGTCAAACATCTCATACCAATTCGTCTGACAAGATACTGAAACCTATCTTTGGGTAAGGCTTTAGTAAACATATCAGCTAATTGGTATTCAGTTCTGACAAAGTACAATTCAATTATACCGTTTTCAACCTGTTCCTTGATGAAATGATATCGAGTATGGATGTGCTTGGTACGGGAGTGCTGCACGGGGTTGCATGAGATTGCTATGGCTGACTGAGAGTCGCAATACAATGGTATTTTGTTGTAGTTGAAGCCATAATCCTTAAGTTGTGTCCTCATCCACATTACTTGAGCACAACTTGCAGATAACGCTACATACTCAGCCTCTGCTGATGACATTGCAGTACAGTCCTACTTCTTTGACATTTAGCTGACTAACTTATCACCTAGGAATTGTATTCCTCCAGAAGTGCTTTTGCGAGTATCAATGCATCCGGCATGGTCGACATCTAAAAAAGCTGTTAGTTCAAAGCCAGAATCATTTGGATACCAGAGTCCCATGTTAATGGTACCCCTTAAGTATCGAAATATCCTTTTAACCTCTTTGAGGTGTTTTTCAATCGGTCTTGCTTAATATCTTGCACAATAACATACTGCTTGCACTATGTCTGGTCTACTAGATGCCAGATACATGAGTGACCTGATTTTACTACGGTAGTCAGTTTGGTCTACGAGTGTACCACTCAAGTCTGCATCTAATTTATGTTTCGTAGCCATTGGTGTACCAATGCTTTGTCCTTTTTCCATACCATGTTTTTTAAGTATTTCTAAAGTATACTTGGCCTGAGTGATAAAGATACCGCGTGGGGATTGGTGGATCTGAATTCCTAAAAAGAATTTCATTTCCCCCATTAAAGACATCTCAAGTCTACTGTGCATTAATTTTTCAAATCGTTTAGAAAATTTAGGGTTTGTAGACCCAAAAATAATGTCGTCGACGTAAATTTGCACAAGTAGAATATCTTCCCCGTATCTTATCGTGAATAAAGTCGGGTCAATGGTACCTTTAGTAAAACCTTTAAATATCAGGAAATTTGAGAGTGCATCATACCAGGCTCTTGGAGCTTGTTTCAATCCATATAGAGCTTTCCTTAAACGGTAAACCTTTTCGGGATGATCAAGATCAACGAATCCATCTGGTTGTGCAACATAGACCTCCTCCTTTAGTGGACCATTAAGAAATGTTGTTTTCACGTCCATCTGATAAATTGGAAAAGACTTGTGTGCAACATATGCGACAAAAATCCGAACAGCTTTCAAGCGAGCAACTGGAGCAAATGATTCTTCGAAATCAATACCCTCTTCCTGAGCATAACCTTTAGCTACAAGTCGTGACTTATTGCGAATTATAGTTTGGTCTTCATCCTTTTTGTTCTTCCATAACCACTTTAGCTTGATTACGTTCTTGCCAAAGGGTTTGTCAACGAGTTCCCAGACTTGGAGTCTGTCAATCTGATGAAGCTCTTCCTGCATTGCTTCTATCCATGCAGAATCAGCCATTGCTTCCTTAATGTTTTTCGGTTCAGCTGTACTCACGGTGAGTGCAAACATACACATTTCAGGATCAGTTGCAAGTTGTCGTCTTGTTTTCACTGGCTTGGATGGATTTCCACGAACTTGACTTAATGGGTGATCTTTTGTCCATTGGTGTTCAGATTGATGAGGTTGGTAGAATGTATGCATATTTAAATTATCAACGTTGCGTGAGGAAGACTCAGCAAGTTCTTGTATCGGTGTACAGAATGGGTTGACAAATTCATATGGTTCAAAATGTGCATCTTCTGCTTGATTATCGTTGTTTTCCTCAGCATTAACATTTGTTGGAGTTGTTGGTTCTGATAAAGATTGAATATTCGTTGAAGGTAGAGTGTCTTGTTGAGCAGAATTGTTGGTGGGAGAAGAAGAATTGTTGACACTTGAAGTACCCGTATTGAAAAATTCATCGTACAGAGGACCAAAAAGAATATCCAACTTTTGTTATGACGGAACTGTTGTATCTGCTGAAGGAGAAACATTTTGTAGTTGTAGGACGGGGTCAGAGTTGTCATAATCTGACGCCTTTTGTCGTTGAGGAACGAGGCCTGAAGTGTCATTAGCAACAGACGTCTCAGACAGCTCTTTTATCTCATCAAATTTGATATGTATGGATTCAACTATCAATCGAGTTCTCTTGTTGTAAACTCTATATCCCTTTGACTGAGTGAAGTATCCCACCAGAATGCACGGATCCCCTTTTTCTTTTATCTTATCCAGATTTTCACCATCTCTGGTTAGGTAACAAGTGCAACAAAAAATGAGAAGGTATTTAATTGAAGGTTTCCTGTCATTAATGATGTGATATGATTGATCTGTTTTGAGTATATCATGCGGTTGCAATTGCTTCAGCCCAAAAGAATAAAGGAAGTTTAGAAGCTGAAAGCATCGTCCGAGCAGCCTCAACCAGAGTATGGTTTCGTCTTTTGACAATGCCGTTCTGTTCAGGTGTTCGAGGAGTAGAAGTTTGATGCTCAATTCCTTCTTCTTTAAAGAATGCATGGAGTGTCTTGTTTAAGAACTTTGCGTCTCTGCCAGTTCGAACAGAAATTACTGGGGCTTGAAGATTTCTTTGGATCATCGTGAGAAAATATTTTAAAACTTTTGGTGTTTCATCCTTGGATCGTAGAAAGAGAGTTCAAGTGTATCTGGAGTATTCTTCTACAATTACCAGAATATATTTCTTCCCATTTATGCTAGCAACCCGCATTGGACCACATAAGTCCATATGAAGCAAATTTAACCTTCCTTTTAAACTTGGAACAGTTTTTATCTTGAATGAACTTCTTTTTGCTTTACTCACTTCACAAGAGGAACATAGTTGATCTTAGACATATTTCAGTTTTGGTAAACCAATCATGACATCCATCTTTGAAAGCAGGTTAATATAGTCGAAGTTAAGATGAGAAAGTCTTTGATGCCATAACCATGCTTGAGTTGGTGAGGCTTTAGCCATGAGACAGATTGGAGTTGATGAAGTCGTTTCTTGAAGGGAAATTATATAGAGATCAGATCCACGGTTACCGATAAGTAAATCGTTTCCCTGAAGATCTCTAACAAAACACGTAGATTTCCGAAAAGCAACCTCCAAATTCGCATCACAAAATTGACCAACTGAGAAAAGATTATGATTGAGACCTTCGACGTAATAAACCCTGTTAATCGTGATATTTCCTTGAACCAAATCTCCATAACTAAGAATTGGAGCAAATTGATCATTACCAAAACGAACGGTACCCAGATATTTTTCAACAAAATTGCATAGTAGCGATAGATTGCCCGTCATGTGCTTTGTGCATCTAGAGTCACCAATGAATAGGATGAGTTGTACAATCTGCAAGAGAATTAGAGGACGATGGAATACATGAAAAATTGGATCCTACAGTATTTGTGAGTTTCAAGACATTAGTTATCCTAGATGCATTATCTATAGCAAAACTAACTCTCTTTTGCACATTTTCATTCCTAACTTTAGGCACCAATTTCATTTTTGTCTTAGGAACCCATTTATATCATGATGGGCATTGTTGTTCTATCCACCATTTCCATGCCTTACTAGTTTTCTCATACAGCATCTTATAGTAACTCTTGGAATCCTGGATAGTAGATTCTAATGCAACTATTTTCTTACGGTGTGTTGCAACAGATTTGTTCGCTTTACTTTTTGGTTTTATAGTACTAATAGGCACTACTTTAGGCTTCTTAGTTCTAGCATTCACGTCATTCAAATATTTAGAAACACAAGCATTATGATTCGAATTAAACACACATTTTCCACAAGTAGCACAAACAGCATTAACATTCGAAGTTCTGGATTTTAAACTGTCATAACACGTAGTTACAAACTTTGTTTTATTAGAAATACTAGAAATCCTATGGTGGTCTTCTACTTCAGTCTTCTTAAACTTCACTTGACTAGTGTTTGGTGTTAGGTCTTCTTTATCTTGAATCATACATTATCAATCATGGAAGCTTAAAGAGAATAGTAGTGGAGGGAAAGTATTCAAATTTCAAATGTTATCAATGGAGGAAAAAGGGAAAATATTTTTTACAAAGCATCACCCTCTAATGATGATTAGAGGGATATTTATAGGAGAAGGAAGGAGCCTTCCCTTCCTTTATTTTTCACTTTTAGTCCCTAATCTTTGGTAATTATGCTATTTCATTCTTTCAGCATAATACACCTTATTACAAGCTACTGTATTCTAAACAAAAGAAAGACTATTAACTAAATATAACTAAACCACATAATCGACACTTTTTATGAATCTAACAATCTCCCCCTAAGGGTTTATTATTATGGGCGTTCTTGTTAGATATTAGAAAAAGACTCGGTCACCCCGTGTATTTTACTGTTTATTATAGCTCGTAGTTTAATAGTTAATA
>BQNB010099171.1:0-21567 GCA_026074375.1 Tanacetum coccineum
GCCACTGATGAAGTATTAAGAGAAATATTCAAATCTAGGGTTGAGTTTTTATAAAGTTATAATGAGACGATTGGCATTCAAATAACCACACAACAAACAAATAAATGGTGAAAATGGAAGGTCAGAATCCATAATGGTGAATAAAAACGTTACGCTATCGATACTCAATGCATGCAAAACCCATCAACTCAGTGTTGAAGGAAATCTTCCCCAAGATACACCAAAAACCCCTAAAAATTTAACAATTAACAAAAAAGACCCCTCAACTACACAAATTATACCATTAACATAACGAAACATCAAAATAAATAAAGAATTAAGTAAACAAATATGTAGGTCCAAAGTCTTGGATCTGATTAGCCTTTTGTAAGCCAATAGCTAACTTGAATAAATCCAAATCAACTATAAGAGAGACAATGACTATGAATACTATGTGCTAATGCGGAATCTTAACACAAGTACTAAGAAGAACAATTGTAAAACTAACTTCGTATATTGCTATTGATTTCTATTAGGTTTGGATGCCCCAAACACTATGCCGTAGAGTTCCTTTTATACACCAAGGAAACCCTAAAAGGCTTTACAAAACGTGTGAAAGGATAATGCATATCTTTTCCTAAGATATCTCCTAAGATATCTCTAAGATAACTATTATAACTATTCTGTTACATAAACAGACTTAACTAGACAAGGCCAGTACTAACTATAGTACTGCCAGACTTAACTTAGTACTGGCAGACTTAACTATGTCTACCGGACTTAACTCTATAACTACCAGACTTAAGTATGTTTACAATAATTCCTAACAGAATATCTTAATTATCATTTTAAACATGTCTGTGTTGGTTTGACTGTAATAACTTTTTTTAGTTGTTTGGATTGTATGTTCCAGTAATGTATAAAGTAAGATTTCGGATTCTATGCATTTTTGCTTGAAATGTTGGTTTTTGTTTTTCATTTACTATTTATATTAGGTTCAAACTTTTAGATTTGTTTTAGTGTTGATTTTGATACATGGCTCATTCACCTCAATCTATAAACAAGTATGAAAATCATAATTGTTGTGTCTATTTTTATGATTCATGCCATAATGATTTGTTAGTATAAATGTGTTGTATGAAAAAATGTTTTTAATTTGTTATGAGGGGAAATTTAGTGTAATAGTTTAACCATAGGGACCAATTTTGTACTTCATTTTAAAAACATCATTTTCTTTGTGGGGACCACAGAATCAGGAAACACACTTTGGGACCATTACTAAAGAACAAAGAGATCCCACTTCCAACTATCACTAACTGATGAAACAGAATAAAAGAATGTCCTTTTTTGGAGTAGTGTGATCGGATCTAGGTACGTGGGTTTGAGCCCTAACTTTAATTAATAATTTAATTATAAAATATTGAATATTCAATGATTATAAATTAGGGCTTTGTTGTTATTATGAAATTTGTATCATGGTTTGATCTGAATATATATATTTCATGTTTAATTCAGACGAGTTCCCTGCTGGTGATGATATTTTTTTAGAAATAGATGAAGTTGTCTTTAACATTCATACCAAAGGATATTTTGAATATGATCCTATTAGGTATGTAAACGGATTTGTTCATTATGTTTCGGCATTCACCCGTGATAAAGATGTATTTCAAAAATGCCTTAATCATATTATATCTAAGATAGATGAACCTAAATGGGCATTATTCTACTGTAAACAAAAAAAACCACTTGAAAAGGGTTTGAAGTTATTACATACTAATAATGATGTTCATTCATTCATTGATGCTGTTGTAAAGAATGGTTCCATAAACTTGTATGTTGCTCATAAGAAACAAAACTTGGGGAAATATTATTATAAAAACATGGAATGGGAAGAAGACGACGTTGGCTTGAGTTGCTCTAGTTCAACTCCTTTTTCTACAAGAGTTAAAACAAAGATAAGCAAGAGGAAGAAAACAAGTGTGATTCATGATAAGGGTGATGATAGAAAAAATCTTTGGTTACAGGAGGTCGTAAGGGTAAAGAAAAAGTAATTGAGGATGAAGGTATATGTAGCAAAGGAAATAAGGCTGATGTAAGAATATATAAGAGAGATATGGTTAATGGAAAAGCTAAAATGGTTAAAGACGTAGGTGTTGTGAAGAGGGGAAAGGAAAGAGGTGTAGTCATTGAAGACGGTGGTTTTAGTAGTGATGGAGGGAAGGAGACAGTGGTTACTAAAAGGGCCATTGGAAGAAGAGAAATGGAAGGAAAAAGTGTGAAGGTGTGTCGGCTAACTTGGTTAATTTATTTTAATCAAACATAACGTACATTCGTAGGTATTAACTGGTTATTGTATCTTCAATTAAATTGCAGGTATAGTCTGAATGATGGAGTTGCTTGTTTATCCGCTTCAATTATTTGGTTGATCAACAAAAAAATTAGGTAATATGTATGTCAATGTTTATGGTATGAAATTAAGTACTTTTATTAGAATGTCAGTTTATGTGCATCGAAACACTAGTATGATGCAAAATATATGTGCACCTGGATGCTTTATTGTATAATATTATTTTATGGTCATTATGCTTGGCATTTTGTGTTGCTGTAAGTATATGTTATATGGGTACCAGACTTACAGACATACATAACATATTCTACATTAGATAAACATAAATTTAATAAAAAATCGTATTATATTCTTACCGCGGCACCAAATTCGATGAATAACATCTTGAAACGTCCTTTATGGTCGGTGTCGATGTGTGTAATAGTATTCTCATTAGCCAGCTTTAAGTTATAGCAATAATAAGGTAGCTGAGCAAATGAGGAGATAGGGTCTCCTTGATTTGACTTCAATGCTAACTGTTTCCCCTTCCAAGCTCTTTTGTATGAAACGTCAATATTGAACTCTATATTCAGATCATTGATTATATCCTTTGGTCTATATACCCTTGTAACATTACTGAATTTCAGAATTATCAATTGACACAACATTTTTGCTGTTGCGTTACGATGATTTGGATAGAATTGTGTTTTAGGACAAGTATGATTGTCGTTAATGTAAGTAACTCTAAACCCATTTTCCTTCTTAATCCTACGAGTGAATATGTACCAATAACAATCTAGGTGGACACATTCTACCGCGTACCTTTGTGGACAAGATCTAACAACCTTATATTCATAGCCTTCGGTTATACATTTTACTCCTATCTCATACATACAGGCTTCCTTATCAGCAAATTTAGTTTTTGCAGAAAACTTAACACCATGGTGACTGGTAGTTATACTTTTAAGATCAAGAATAGGTGCATGAGGGGTGGGTGGCAAATAGTTTAGTGAGTTTTTCATCCATTCATGAGTAACTGGTTCATGAAACAAAGGTATATTCAGATCAATATCTAAGGGTTTAGAAGGAGTTACCTCAACTGTTTTTAGTGGATTTTATGAAAACACTCATAACTACATCACCTGATTCTAAAACTGCCTTCAAGAAAAAATCTACATCATCTTCGTCGATTATGTTGAATGAGTTTGAACCAATGTTGTAAGATAACAAAAGTTCTTTGTTATCCTCAACATTGAACTTTTTGCGTACATAACGCACAAAATTTTTCTGACTTATATTCTTTGGGAGTAATACACCACATTTGATTTCTTCATAAACCAAAATAACCTTGAATTTTGGGGAAGAAGGAGAGGTCATTGAGTTGAGTTTTACATGTAATGACTATACCCATACTTTAGCCATTTATACCCATACCTACTAGTCGCCCTATCTACTAAAGTACAAGTCGCCCTATCTACTAAAGTACAAGTCGCCCGAGAATTTTAATTTTACTCAAAAACACATACAAGTACTAAGCAACCAAATTGTAAGTACATATATTAATTGTAATATTTTAACTATTAATTGTAATATTAATTGTTACAAGGGTTAAATAAGCCAATGAAACAAAAAAAAACCTTGAACGTTTTGCAAGTAACAAAATGTCAAAATAAACCTTGAAGGTTTTGCTTTGCTTATACTGTTAGATTGGACATTGTGAATCTTCCAACATTGAACAGATATACATGTTTGTGAGAATATCATATAAAACCTTCAATGTTTTGCAAGTAACAGAATGTGACTTATGTTGTTAGATGGGACATTGTGAATCTTCCAACTTTGAACAAATATGCTAGGGAATTGATTGGTTTCAAAATGCTAACATAACATAATAGTTTAAACATACATCCAAATACTTACATGTTGTTCAAAGTTAAACTACCATGAAATTCAACAAGTTTGAAACAAGAAAAACATAATTAAGAAATTTAAACAAAGATATATTGATAGCATCCACCACATTCATAAGACACTTGACGAACCAGAGATCCAGCAACCTTAACCTGCACAAAACAACATCGTTCAAATATTAGGGTTCATGAAAAAAATACATTGCAGAATGAAAAAAAAATTCTACATAAACTTACCAGCTTATAAAAACTATGCTAAGAACATATGATGCAGTTCACGATCAGGGTAAGGTAGAAGAATTAGAGATTCTTTGTATTGTCCAATGAAGAAAGAACCAGCAACTCCTTAGATACCATGAATGCGACATATATGATTGCTCACTCCCTCATCCGAGTAAAATCAAAGGTTATAATGAAGAATGATATAGGGTCTGGAATAAGTAATCCTTTACCCATAGTAATACACCAACAAGGGCGACAAAACCACACATACACATTTAAATCCATGAATGAGACACATGTGATTGCTCACTCCCTCATTCGAGCAAATTAAAGGCTAGGGATTAGGCATGAGGAATATTTATAATTGGTGTAAAACAAAAGAACAAAACAGATAGATTAAGTCTAAAAAATAAAGAACAATGTTGCTAGCTACTTTCCCGACCATGCCCATGAAAAAGACACAAATCATGACTCGTTTATGCTAGCAGTACTAAGTTACACTAACAATTACTTTTATACTAACAGTACTAACTCTTATACTAGCAGTAGTAACTGCTTGGTATATTTTCAGTCTTCATCTCTGAGCAGTCTTAACTTCCACTGGCAGTAGTAACTCCATACTAACAGCACTAAATTATACTAACAGTAATAAATAGCAGTAGTAACATTACACTACCAGTACTAACTACTTAGCATAATTTTATTTAATATCATCAACAGTACTAAGTTATGCTTTATAGCACTAATGTATACCTGAGCAGTAGTAACTCTAAGAATCATCTTGAAGTCTTTTAATCCCAACAATCCTCTCTTAAACTTGATGTTTATCTTCTGAATCTTCAAGTTTCTTCATTATAAATCTTCACTATCATCAGGAGGATGCTTTCAAACACTTTACTCCGGTACATAGCCTTCTTTAAGCTGTCTCTTGACCAATCTAAGAAGTTCATAAGCCATTTCACACTCATAGTCAACTTGAAGCTTCACAACATTAAACATCTGATGTAGTGTGTTGTATGTAAGTGGATACTTCTTCTCAACCAATAAATAATATTGTAGGGATTGTATTGTTACACAGTAAACTCCACAAGAATCAAAAAGCTTCTAGTTATTCACTTTAGTTAATCCTTGTTGCTTCTTCCATATACTATCTTCAAAATGATGTTCAAACATGGTCTTCAAGGTAAGAAGTAAGTAATTATCCATGTAATTCTCTGGCTCTGTCTTCTTAAATCTATCCTTGACTATATTCCAAAGAACTTCTAAGTCTTCTCTGTTAAAGTTTTTAAGCATTTTTACAAAAGTTAAATACATCTGAGAATTACCATCTGCTCTGATAATTTGGAAAAAGCTTTTCTTCCCTTCCTTGTAAATCTTGTAGTCAACAATGTTTGGAGATCTGGTAGATAACGGTGTAGCATCAATAGTCACATCATCTCCATCTTCTGGAACTATTTCAAAACATTGATTAAGCCCTTCAGATTCTTTTTCTTCCTCTACATGCTCATCTATACTCTGCTTCTTAGCCTTTTCCTGCTCTAATTCTTCACCTGCTCTTTTAGTACTGCTTTCTTGCTCTGTATCTGCTTTAGCTTTCTTTGACCCTTCCACCACATCTGAATCCATAGGAACAAATGTATTTACCTGTTGATATATTTTGTCAAAGAGCTTCTGGAATTATGTTAACAATACATGGGGAAAATTTGGATTGGAAAAGTTAATGAAAACAGGATGATGGTGTGTACTTGTTTAAATTCTCGTCCTCCAAGGGTGTTGCATAAGTGTTGGAAACGTGGGTCATGGTGATTGTAAATCGCTTTTATTCTTACACAATAGTGATCCTTGTCTATGAAGTAAGGAGGAGGTTACTTAAGGTTTTCCTAGTATGGGTTATATTACTTGTGTGGGCTTGTTCTTGCTTACTCGAAGGATGGCCTGAGCTTGATAACTACCCAAATAGGAAAACCTATTATGTTGGATGCATTTACTAGTTCTATGTGTGCTGATTCGTAGGGTCGTATTAGTTTTTCCCGTGCACTTATTGAAGTTAGTTCTGGATTTCTGCCTTAAAGTGAAGCCATTATGGGTATTCCGAACGAAAAGGGTGATGGGTATATCAAGCAAGTTATCAGAGTTGAATATGAGTGGTCACCACCGCAATGTATTGATTGTAAAAAATTTTGGCATTGTACTTCCCAATGCCCAAAGCGTGTTATGTCTGATGGTCTTAAATCCACGCCTATGGCCCCTAAGCCTAGATCTGATATGGACAATGATGAGGGCTTTGTTGAAGTTAAACGACGATAAGAACAAAAAAAAGCTTTGGTCTCTAATCGAAACAATTAGTGGAATTTAACCTTTTAAGTGTAAGCATAATGTTCAATATCGTCCCGTCTCCTTAGACAGGGAAGGATAATTGATGATGCTTCTAAGACAGCAGCTAATGGTCAAAAGAAGGGTTCTCTTGATCTTAAGAACTCTTTTGATACACTTATGGAGAATGATAATAATCTTGAGGAAGGTGACGTTGGTAGCTCCCAGAATGTGGATGGCGTTGATAAAAATGAGATATTAAGAACATAAAAACCTTATAACTTAAGAAACCTTTTTTTTGTGATCAAACAAATATTAAACTTAAGATCAAGATATTAAGAACATAAAAACCTTCGAACTTTTATTAACTTGTAAAAAAGTACATTTTGCTAAAATTGAAATTGCATAAGGATAAAAGACAATTTATAAAAAAACTTAAAAGATTACAAATTAAAAACCTAGATGCCCTTCATGGCTTACAAGATGGCCTATTTATACTAGAAACTTTAAAGTCTTGGCCTTTGAAGTATGCTTCTTTTGTTAGACGAATTGAGGCTGTGTTTCTTGTGTGAGGTGAATCAAAACTCAATCTTGGCCCTTGAATTTGACTTGTGCTTTCTTGAATCAATAACCGACGTTGGATTTGTCTTGAAAATAGTGGGATTGCCAACATGGAAAGGTGGTATGTGATTAGGGTTTTAGTGGAGAGGGGAAGAGGTTATTACCCATTGAGGTTTTGGTGTTGTAGGGTAAAAGCGGGGGAAGACAACATGTGACCTTGTTCTTGGGTTTTGTTGGCGGGAAAAACTGTTTTGGGAATAACAGGGGTTGGTTTGGTGGTTTGGCAATATTGGCCCCTCATAGATATACACACCCTTGCACATTAGGTCCTTGTGGTGTATAACATTTGGTGAGTTGGAAAGAAAGGTCCCTCCAAGTTATATGTAGTATTGCATCGTAGGTCCTTTGTGAAATATAACTTTATGACTTTGGCAGAAACAGTCCCTCAACCATATAAGAGTTATTGCAAAATGAGTCCTTGTGATCTATAACTTTAGGGTTTGGCAGATTTGGCCCTTGAAGTTATAAATACCATTTTTGCACTTTAAGTCCTTGTGATTCAAGTTTGATGACTTGACAACTTCAGTCCTTGAAGTTGTATTTTGACTTTGACTTTGTCGGGGTTGACTTTGGCTTTGACTTTTTCTTCTTTTCACGCTCTTTTCATTCTCGTGCTTAGCTTTGTCGTTTTTAGCTTTGTTTTTGTCATTTTTTGAATATCCGTTTCCTGCACAATACAAATGCAAAACATACAAATACAGTGTATTTTTGGTACGTTTTTAGTCATTTAATTCCGTTTTTAATGGAAAATGGTATGTGTAATTAAGCACATACCAAAATCCCCCATACTAAGATATTGCCATGTCCTCACGCAATGTTTTGAAGTAAACACTTACGAAAACCAAGAATCTCAATCCCCCTCGACTGATAACCTCGAAAAGTAGCTAAGTGTTCGTCAAGGGGAACCAAAGAATCAATAGCTTCGACAAGTCCCGTTTTCACCATTTTTTATATTTACACTAACTACCCCTAATATTTTTGGATTTTTCCTTTTTCTTTCAACTAACTAACATGTTTGGCTTTCTTTATTTTATTAACACTGGGATCATAGAATGAGAAGCGCCCATAGAATAATCTATGAATGTCCTGATGGATAAATTCATCGTCCCTGATTTTTTACTAGTCCCAAACTAAGCGTAAAAATGAAATCACCGCTAAGTACAAGTAAAGATGCTAACACCACTCATAACTATGACTTGTAAACTTTTCGCTCCCAACAATTATTCAATTAGTGTGATTGTGCTTAATTTTAAGTTAAATTTAGATCGACAGTTTTAGAAAGTAGTATAGTTTATGTGCATAACGATATTTCTAAAAAAATCTGGGGAAAAGACTAGGTCACCCACCAAACAGCATATTCTCGATAGATCCCGGCCGAGTTCGACTTAGGTTATTAGGTTGAGACCCCACAGGAGAATGTTCGTAATGTAATAGCGGGATACTCAATCCTTTTAGGCCGAATTTCTTAGATCTACCGCTAAATAAACAATACCACTCAAAGCACGCAAACATCAAAAATTTAATGATCTCATTGGTGCGATTATTCCTAGAAATAATCTACCAACGGCAACCAACAACTTTTGAAGTCTTAGAGCAAGTTATTCTTAGTTCAAAATTATACTTGAGTTTAGAAAAAGAAATCTTAACCATTAAATTTTCCTTATTAGTCATTTATTGCTATAATCATAATATAATACCGGTGCCCTTTATCTCGAAGCCACATCGATAGCGAGTCGACAAGAGGTTATTCTACTTATTATGACACCGTCCCCCGCCTTATATGAAGCCTTCAACATCGGTTGTGAGCTGGCAAGATGAAGTAAACTGACGGAGAATTCTTATTGATAATACTTAAGAATGCACTTTGGCATTTATTATCTCAATATGGGCTTTATTATGAAGACTGCAACATCGGTTGTGAGCCGGAAAGATGCAGTAAACCTTTATCAGCCCACAGTTTATATTTTTCAATTTTTTTTTCGCAACATATTTTCCGTAATAGAGAAAATTTCGTTTTAGAAACTCAAGTATAAAGTTGAACTAAGATGAATATTTTCGTTTCCGAAAGAGCTTCTTTTTAGAAAATGTCATTTTAAAGTTAAAGCAAAATTAAGCACGTTTTATTAGTCAGGTTAAGAGCTTTAGGGAGAAAAAGCGACAAGTTACACTTATAAGCTTTTAAGATTCCCAAATAATCTTTGTTTAGCATCCTACTTGTAAATAACACTATCATTTCTCGTTCTTCGTAAATTTAAAATCCCTAATAAAGGGATCCGTAAATGCTTAGCCTAATAAACTTCCGGTTATTAAATGGTTAAGGGACAAAGCTAGGGCTCAACACGCTCTACCGAGTCAAAATTTATTCTCATTCTACCCATTAAGAAAGTCAAAACTGTGACAAAACATTTATTTTATTTTTGAAAAAAAAAATTATTTATTTTTTTTCATTCATTTTTTTTTAAATTTTGGTGGTAAAAACGGGATTACGTGACAACAACGGCTGCAGGCAAAATCAAATCGAAGATTCCCCCCATACTAGAACTGAACATCGTCCTCGATGTTTTAAAGGGGTACCTACGTAAATCTAAGGCCGTTTATTAACTGTGCCAAAAGATAAAACGTTAGTCGATTAGATTTGGATATTGGATTCCCAAAATGAAGCTGAGGATGCGAAACTCTTGTGGATGAAGGGCAAAACCACGAGCACGAGAGTCTTCACAATCCGGAAAATCCTGGACATACAACACAAACACGAAACACGGGTAATGGAAGAGGAGAGCCTCCTCACACAAACACTTATTCATCATTACAGATAAGCATGGGTTGACACCCACGAAGCTACTTGTTTTTGTTCACTGAGTCACAAGTTCGACTCGATCCCCGCATTCATTGGTCCATGGGGAAAGTCTGGAGATCCGGGACTACCAATTGTGGTACGTCTCCTCCAAAATAGTGCTTTAAACGGTGACCATTCACTTTAAAGTTTGGCCCGGAGTTTTGGGATAACTCGATAGTGCCATACGTAAAGACTTGGGTTATAGTGAATGGTCCACTCCAGCGGGTCTTAAGCTTGCCCGAGAAAATCTTTAATCTAGAGTTAAAGAGGAGGACTCGATCACCGACGTTGAAAACGCGGTTTTTGATCTTGGAGTCATGGATTCTCTTTGTTTTCTCTTTATAGATCAAAGAGTTTTCATAGGCATGATCACGAAGTTCATTTAGCTCATTGAGTTGAACCTTCCGGTGATCGCCCGCGGTCACTAGGTCAAAGTTTGCATGCTTTAAAGCCCAATAGGCTTTGTGCTCGAGCTCAATCGGTAGATGACATGCCTTTCCGTACACTAGCTTGTATGGAGTACACCCGATGGGTGTTTTGTAAGCTGTGCGGAAAGCCCAAAGTGCGTCATCTAATTTATCCGACCAAGAGGCACGATTTTCGCCCACGGTCCTTTCAAGAATTCGTTTCAAACCACGATTGGATACCTCAACTTGTCCACTTGTTTGTGGATGATACGCGGTGGAGAGACGATGAGTGACTCCGTATTTAAGCATGACCTTTGCAAATTGGTCATTGCAAAAATGGGTTCCGCGATCACTTATGATTGCACGAGGGGCACCGAATCTGGCGAAGAGAGATTTAAGAAATTTGCAAACAACTCGGGCGTCATTGGTGGGGAGCGCTTTTGCTTCAACCCATTTTGATAAATAATCAACGGCCACGAGTATATATTTGTTCCCTCTTGAAGACGGGAACGGCCCCATAAAATCAATGCCCCACATGTCAAAGATTTCGCAAACTTGGATAGAGTTTTGTGGCATCTCATCACGTTGCGAAATTTTGCCTTGACGTTGACAAATGTCACATCGGGTGACAAAGTCATGGGCATCCTTGTAGATCGTGGGCCAATAAAATCCTGAATCAAAGATCTTTTTAGCGGTGTAATTGGCACCGTAGTGTCCCCCGGTGGGTCCACTGTGGCAAGCTTTAAGAATGTCAAAAGCTTCTTGCCCCGAAACACAACGCCTAATTACTTGGTCAGCACAGATCTTGAATAGAAAGGGGTCGTCCCAAAAGTAGTGTTTGACGTCTTTGAAAAACTTTCTTTTCTGCTGAGACGACATCCCTTTGATCACAAAATTCCCCGCATGGTAGTTTGCAAAATCGGCAAACCATGGGGCATTATGTATCACGCACGAAAGTAACAAACCAACCCAGAGTGTCTCGAGAGAAATTTTCCAGTAATTTCCTTGTGGCTCGAGCCTCACTTTGATGGGGATTTCAAGTCTAGAAAGGGTGGTCTGCGGTCGGAATTTTCTGCTCCTTTTTATCATCGGATAACGACATCAAATTCTTAGAGTAGCAAAATCCTCCCGGAGCAATCTTGCTTTCATCTGCTTTAGCAAGCAAGTACTTGAGAGCCGAATGGTCCTTTTTTTAAATTTTGTTCGTAATACACTATGCTTTTGGACAATACAAGATAATGGCCGGAATTCGCGAAAGCAAGACACTACGGCAAGTATCTCTTTTCTGGTTGTAGTGTATTGTGCTTGAGCCCTCGTTCAAAGATTTGCTCGGGCATAGTTATCGCTGGAAGTCTTGTCTTACGTTGCCCTATGACCCCTTGACCCCAACAGCAAAATCACTTTGCATCAAACATATTTCAGAAAGGCCATGTTCCAATCGGGAGCAACTAAAATTGGAAGCCTGTGTTTAACATCATCTTAAGGGTTTCAATGCTTCGTGCATCTCCTTCAAAGAGAAGATAAACGGAGTTTCTTTTTCAAGTAGTTGGGTATAGCCGGGCGATTTTGGAAAAATCCTGAATAAATCATTACGGTAAATCCAGCGATTACCGAAAAACTGCGATAACCCTTCACTGGTAGTGGAAGAGGTAACAACTTTGCAATGAGACACACTTTTGATTTATCACACTCAATCCGGACTTAGAAATCTTAGCCAAGGACTATTCCTTCCTAGACCATAAATGGCATTTTTCCCAATTTAGCATACAAGATTGGTGTCTCACACCTTTGGAGCATTTTTGTCTAAATGGGAAAGGCAAGATAAAGAATCACCGAAAACCGAAATCATCCATGAAGACTTTCCATGGTTTTCTCAATCAATATCGTGAAAGATTGCAACATACACCTTTGGAACGTGCCCGGGCATTGCATAAACCCAGAAAGGCAGTGCGACGATAGGCAAATGTCCGTAAGGGCAGGTGAAGGTAGTCTTCTCTTGATCAAGTGGGTCAATTGGGATCTGAAAGTAGCCAGAGAATCCGTCCAAAAAGCAATAGTACTCATTTCTGGCTAATCTTTCAAGCATCTGATCCATGAATGGTAAAGGGAAATGGTCTTTACGAGTTGCATCATTGAGTTTTCGGTAATCGATGCAAACTCACCATCCTGTAACCAACCTAGTAGGTATTAATTCATTTTCTTCATTTTTCACCACGGTTATGCCTCCCTACTTAGGGACAGCAAGAGACGGGCTTACCAGGACTGTCAGAGATAGGGTAAATTAACCCCTCATCAAGAAGTTTGATAACTTCTTGCTTAATAACCTCATGGATTTTGGGGTTAACCCTTACTGCTGTGTTTGAACTACGGGTTTGGCATTTTCTCATCAAATCTTAGGGGTGCATAACTATGGACTTACCCCTTAATATCAGAAATCTTCCAAGCTATGGCATGTTTGTGTGATTTTGAGAACCTGAACATGGCGGTTTATCCTCCATCTTTTAAGTTTTAAGCGATATGCACGGGTAGATTGTCATCACCTCCAAAAACGCATACTCAAGATGGATGGAAAGTCTTTGATCAAGGTCTGGAGATCTTCCACATGAAGATTTAATCTTATCAAGCACAATGATTTTACAAACGTGACGGAGGGAGGATTTGGGTCACTATTGATCCACACATTAAACAATTCTCTCAAGGTAAACAGTATCTCCCATCAGAATCATAGATAGCCCGTCAACACCTGGTGGTATTGAATCATCATGAGTCAGAAATCAACGATCTCTTCTTTTAGAAAATCACTTCATCCGAAAGGAGTGAAAGATGGAGAAGCGAGAATCGATCAAAAAGGTCCAAGTAGAAGAGGGACTTGCAACTTTAAGATATTTCAATTTCAATTACTTTCTTGAACAATTCTTCACAAGCAATGTCAATAACATCGACGTCGGTTAAACAGATTCAAGTGATATTGTAAGGAGAGAGTTTTAGTATCACCAACTTTGAAGGTCAACAGGATTTGGTCCATATGTCTAATGTTTATTTGTTCACCGTAAACATCTATCAAGGAACGTTTTCTGTCCCAATAAAGGTCTTCCTCAAGATGTAGGGACCCGAGGAGTCGGCAACGTAATCAACGACCACAAAAAATCGGCATGAAAGAAGAACGTTCCAACCTTTCTCACGACAAAACAAAATCCTCGTCGATGCCGGTAGGTAGTAGAAACGTTCGGAACGGCAAGTTCAGTATCATTCGTGGAGTTTTGGTCAATAGCGGGACAACTTATGGTAAGTCTTTGAGTTCTAGGTCGGGAGGATCTTCACATGAAGATTTAATCTTATCAGGCACATTAATTTCACAAACTGGTAATGGAGGGAGATTTGGGTCACTATTGATCACACTTAATAATTCCTCAAGGTAAACAGTATCTCCCTCAGAATCATAGATGCCGTCAACACCCGGTGGTATTGAATCATTGTGTTCAAGAAATGCATCGATCTCTTCCATTAGAAAATCACTTCCTCCGAAGGGAGTGAAAGATGGAGAGCGAGAATCGATCATAAGGTCCGAAGGGGAAGTGGGATTGCCACTTTCAGAAATTTCAAGTACTTCTTGAACATATTCTTCACAAGCAATGTCAATAACATCGACTCGGTTAACCGATTCAATGATATTGTAGGAGAAAGTCTTAGTATCACCAACTTTGAAGGTCACGGATTGGTCATCATGTCTAAGGGTCATTTGTTCACCGTGAACATCTATCAAGGTACGTGCCGTTCTCAAGAAAGGTCTTCCTAGAATTAGGGGAACCCGAGGATCGGCAATGTAATCAACGACCACAAAATCGGCAGGAAAGAAGAACGTTCCAACTTTCACGAAAACATCCTCGGCGATGCCGGTTGGAGTAGAAATCGTTCGGTCGGCAAGTTCAAGTATCATTCGGGTTTTGGTCAAAGCTGGGAGATTTAGTTCTTTCCAAATGGAGAGAGGCATTAGGTTGATGCTTGCACCGAGATCGGCCAAGGCTAAGCATTCATTCATCTTCGGAAAATCACATGGTATAAGAAATCTACCAGGGTCTCCAAGTTTCTCGGGAAACTTTTTTAGGATAACCGCCAAGCAATTCTCATTTATCGGTGTCTTTGTCAACTCAATTATCTTATCTTTGTCATTGAGGAGTTTTCTAAACATTGGTGCAAATTTGGGCATGTGTAGGAGAGCGTCCGCGAAACTTAGCTCGAAATGGAGATTCCGAAAAATCTCCATAAATTTTGAAGCTAGAAGATCGTCTTTTTCACGGAGCTTCTCTTTGTTGGCCCTTGAAGGATAAGGCAATGTTGGTTTAGTCTTTGAAGCAACAACGGGCTCACCAATTTGGTCATTAGTTTGGACCACCGGAGGTTGGATGTTTTCGGTGCTTGGTTGCACCGTATCCTTTGTCACCTCGGGTTCATTTTCCATCTCTTTAGGAAGAGAAGAAATTTGAGGTCCATTATAGGAAACACCGCTTCGGGTAGTGATTGCTTTCACATCACCTTTCGGGTTAGCAATGGTGTTGCTTGGAAGAGAACCCGAGCCCGAAGTAGAAGCGGTATTACTATTCACGAATTTGGTGATCAGGTCCGTTATATTTGCCATTTGATTTTGCATATTTTGCATAACCGCGTCATTAGCTTTGACGTAGTTATCAAAATCGGGCTTAGACACACCTGGTGCTGGTGGAACTGGAGCTTGGTAAGCTGGAGCTTGAAAAGTCGGGGGTTGATTAATCTGGGGTTGGTAAACTTGTCCTTGATTGAAATTATTACCCCGATTTTGGTTAAAATTGTTCCCCCGATTTTGGTTGAAATTGATCCCCCGATTTTGGTTGTTTTGATGGTTTTGCATAGGAGGAAAACCGGGAGGTCGAATTTGGTTTGCAACCATCTGAGGTCGGTAACTGGCATTCCCTTGGTTGTAGTTAACTGCGGCGGCTTGTGACACGTATTCTTGGATATTGTCACGATAAATGTTGCCATCGGTGGCGGGACAATTTTGGTGAGAATGAGCACCACCGCAAGTTACACAACTTTCCTTGACCGCTTTTACGGTAGCGGGAGCTTGGGATTGTTTTTTCTTATCAAGAAGCAATGCTCTAACCATATCTTTAAGTTCAACAACATCGAATGAAACTGCGGGGGTAGAAGAGCTCGTACTCACTTTTGCAACAATGGCCTTGCTTCGTGATTGACGAACTTTGGAATTGCTCTCGATGATTTTTAGGCATTCTCGAGGCATTTTATCCAGAAAGTTACCACCCGCGGCGGAGTTCAATGAATCTTGATCATTCGAGTTCAAGGCATTATAAAATGTATCGAGTTGATGCAATTCTAAAAACCCATGATGCGGGCATGCCCGAAGAAGATCATTGAATCAGTCACATGCTTCATAAAACGATTCGTCAAATCTTTGTTGAAACCTCATGATTTCGTTACGAAGATTTGTCGTCTTGGAGGGAGGAAAAAATTGGTTGATGAATTTCGAAACAAGATCATCCCATGTTAAAATCGATCAAGAGGGTTCTTTTTCAAGCCAAATCTGGGCTGCCCCCTCAAGGGAAAATGGGAAAAGCATAAGCTTAACCGACATACTCGGGACGTTTGGGAACTTCATCGTAGAAGTGATCTTGTTGAAATATCGAATGTGAGCATGCGAATCCTCCTTGTCATGTCCAAAAAATTGTTTATTTTGAACAAGAGTAAGCAAACTATGCTTGAGCTCAAAATTGTCCGCGGTTATTGCATCCTCGTAACCCTCGATAGGTGCTTGGAGCATTTCCGCCATAGTACGATTATCGGCCATTGTAACTACAGGAGGGTTGGGAGGTTCTTGATTATTATTAGGTTTCTCAAGATCAAATGGTTCAACAAAAGTCGGTGTGACTTGTTGTTGTCGACGTTTACGGGATTGAGAACGAGTGCACATGCACAAAATAGAAAGACAAAAAGAAAGTTTATACTAATTAATTTTTGGTTTTTCAATGATCTATTCACAATTTATTTTTACGGACAACGAGATAGGACAACTTCAACCACTAATCAAACTTACTTCACGGTAGCTCTCCAAATGAAAAACGCACAAGCGAGCGGAGGAGTAGGAAAGCGCGAAGCTATTAAAATCCTTTCTCCTTTCGGGTCGTAGTTCCTCGGAACAACCCTCCTTATACCCACCTTACAGTTTGTTAATCAAATCGAGGTGAGCCGTTCGTTGTAAGCGACACAAATGGCAAGTTTTTGAATCTTTTGTTCGGGAACTTATTGATGGATAATACTTCAATGGAAAGTATTATATGTTGGTGTTCTTTTACCAACTTGGTGAATTTATTTATTATTTCTTTTTATGAATTTTTTTTATATGATAATTATACTAATAAAAGAAAATGAAAAATATTTTTGTATTTTTTATATTTTTATAAAAATAGAAGAAATATTCATAAATTCAAACACAAATCGTCAACCGTTACGATAATCGTTTCACAGCCTCCCCGGCAGCGGCGCCAAAAATTTATTCGTACAATAGTATATATATATAATATATGCAAACACTCAACCAAATACCCTTGACCAGGGATTGGTTAATAATTCACAAATTAAAATATATATGTTTCCGAAAGTTTGATTTCCCGGGTCGTTATGTCCCAACGAGGTGTGCAATTGAAAATCGAATGACGAATTGATAATCGATGTTTGAATATGACAAGGTTATGATTGGTTTTCTATTACTTAGACATAGTTAAATATGAAACAAAACGATTAAAGCAAACCTAAACACGAAAGATAACATGACTTTAAAACTAAAACGGGTGTAACGAAACACACCGAGGGTCAAAAACTAAATTATACACAATTTAACCCCAGAATAAAATTTTTCCACTTACAATGGGGTTCTAGTGACTAAAAACATAGTTTAAAAAAATTAGATTCGAAAACATGGAGTTATTAAAGACCAAAATCGAGTCAAAAAACAACAACGTATAACGAATCTCTGTTTCTATAAAAAATGAAAACGTTTAAAAAAATGACCCTGGAGGAACGACAACTTTAGACAATTTAGCCCCGATCAATACAATGTAAATAAAAGATAAATATTTTTATTTAAAAAAATCGTTATATAATTTTTTGCGACTTTATTTTATTTTTTATGATTTGTTATAAGTTTTTTAAAACAAAAATAAAATTGTATAAAATCTACTAATTGAATATATAAACAATACTGAAAAATTCACCAACAAAAATAGCTTGAAAAAGCTGATCAAAGGTCATATTAAAAATAAGAAAAGTTCACACAGCTTATATCAAAATAACTCGACACTACAGCTAAAACAGGTTTAATTATGCAAACGGGCTAACAAAGACACCTTCGAAAATACACCAAACCAACCTCTAAACCGGATGAGCTATTGTCGCAACTAGCGGTAGAGGTAATTGGTTATTATAAAGGGTTGAGGCTTGTTGGGCGGGGTTCGAGCCCCATCAGCACCCCTTTCGACTTCCAAGCTTCCTTTTATTTTTTATTTTGAAAATTTTTCTTAACACAATTATTAAGCACAAGAAATCAAGCACTTTTAAATATAACTATGACTTTTTACACAATTCGCCTGAATAAAGCACGTAATAACACAAAACAACAGGCATATAAGCTTTTTTATATACTGGAAAACTTTAAGCTAATTTGATTGAGCTTTTTTGCACTAATTAAGCAAACAAATAAAAAAAATAAGCTAAACTTAGACTTATCTATACCTATGAAGCAAATGCAGATAAAAATAAGCACAGGGGAATGAGAAATAAGCTAAAAGAAGAGAAATAAGCTACAGAAGAGAAAATGAGGTGCAAACAGACAATGGTGCTTATTTAAGCTTATTTTTAGGCAACCAGACAAACACTTTGGGCTTTAAGACTTACAAAACTTGAAAGAGTGACCAAAAGTTTATACAAAACAGCAAACAAAAATAATTTTGAAAGAAAAATAAGCTGTAAAAAGGAGAGATGAAAAAGCTAAGACAGACGGAGTGCTTCAATGCACAAAATGCATAAAAGTGCTTTTTCCTAAGTACTTTTAGACGAATTAAGCTAAAGAAAAAGGGAAATAAGCAGTCACAGATAAACAAAGACAGCCAATAAGCATGTAAGAATAATTGAAAACAAATAAGCACCACAAGTTAAGCCAAAAATGGGCTTAAAAACTCAACAGTTCTAACTTTTTAGCTAGTTCTGTTGGTTTGAACTTAAACCTGCTAGGTTTGAAAAAGATTAATAAGCACAATGCATTCTCAAATAAGCAACAAAAGGTCTTAATTACACCTAATAAATACTTGTAAACAAAAAGAAAATAAGAAAAATAAGCAAATAAGCTCAAAATAGCAACCTCAGCACCAGGGGAGGGCTATTACCCCAAACAGCCAAAAGAGCATTTAGGAGCTTGAAAATAAGCACCTTAGAGGGATCTAGTGGCAATGAGGCTTATGGGGCTTGTAAATGGGCTTATTAGCTACTTAGAAAAGCAAAAAGCTTAACATGTTTAACAAAATAAGCCAAGAAAAGTTGGCTTAAAGTCTGGCTTTTGCACCAGGGTAAGTACTAAGCCAAACAGCCTAAAAGGCCAACTTTTTAACTAAAAATAAGCACTCTCAAGGGTCTTAAAGGAAAAGAGACTTAAACATCTTAAGAGTATGGCTTCTGAGCTTCTCAATTCAGCAATTTATCTTTGGTTTGGAAAGCTTAAAGGCCAATAAGAATGCTATTGAAAACAGCTAACTATCTATCTTAGAAAGAAAAGGAAAAGGTGGCAAGGACAGATGCAGTCCTAAGTACACTTAAACTACTTGATTTCTTACACTAATTTGAACACAAAACAACACTTAGAAACAGATTGTCTACTTAATCCATATATAAGCACTTTTGAGTAGAAGCCTTGATAAAAATACAAAGACTATGCGGAAACTAATCTTTATATGTAAGAAGAACAATAGAATTAAACTTGTAACCTCCTAATCATTCTGAATGTCGTTTAATACTTTCCAAAAGACCAGGACTTTCCAAAAGACCAGGAAGACTAAATCTAAATCTTACTACCAGTAGGAACTTTGTACTGCCAGTAGGAACAGTAGGAACTAGAAATTCATAATTCCTAACAGGGACTCAACAAAAGATAATCACACATCAATATTAAGCACAAATAAGCACAAGACAGTAGCAAATAAGCACTAAAATAAGCAAATTAAAAATCCAACAGTTTACAAAAGCTAAAAGTGACAGTTTTGAAGAAAACTTGCACAATTAGATTCTAAACTACAAGACTTGGATTTTAAGCATTAAACATGACTAATAAGCATAAATAAGCACATTCAAACAGACAATAAGCATAAATAAGCAGTAAATAAGCAAATGCAAGTAAATAAGCTAAAATGAAGAAAAGAGGACTTACAAAGCCCTTTGCTCTAAACAAGGGCAAATAAGCTCTTTAAGAGCTTTGTCTACAAGCTCCAGCTTATCAAAGATAAGCTGGTAATGTCCATAAGCACATCCTTTGTTTGCTTATCATCCAAAAAAGTAAGCTGTGGTATTTTTGGGTGAATTTTTTTGATTTCTTTCTAACTACTTAACTTATTTAAGTTACTTAGTGAAAACAGCTTATCATTAAGCTATATTGAAAGCTTTTAAAACACAATTAAGCATTGGTTAATAACTTCTTAGAATTTAAAACATTAGGAATTTAACTCCTAAACCTCAAATTCTTTATTAATGCTTTAAAAAGAGTACAATTCTGAAAATAAGCTGATAAAAGCTAAAATGACTGAATGAAAATTACAATTAAACTAAGATTAAGCTAAGATATGATAAGATGCCTTCAAGGCTTACAAAAGACTTCTATTTATAGCCGAATTTCATCTTCCTTGGTCTTCTCAGCTTGTGCTTCTTTTGTGAGACAAAAACAAGGTTGTGCTTGTTGTGTGAGAGGAATTATAAGCAAATCCCAGCCTTTGATTTCATTCCTAGTCATTACCACCATCGATTTTGGTTGTTTGTTGAAATTGGTGAGGATTGCCAGCATGGAAAGGTGTTTGGGGACTGAGGAGATGTTAGTGGAGGTGAGGGGGAGGGATTGTCCATGGGGTTGTAGAGGTTGCAGGGTAAAAAGGTGGGAAGACACCCGTGAGTTGTATCTGGGTGAAATTGGCGGGAAATGTTGTTTGTGAGGGACAGGGAAAGAGTTTTGTGTGTTTGGCAAATATGGCCCCTCATGGTTATATTTGATCTTGCAAAATTCGTCCTTGTTGTGATACAACTTTGAAAGGTTGGCAGGTTAAGCCCTCCAAGTCATATATGTTAATGACATAGGAGGTCCTTGTGCTAATACTACTTTAGGGATTTGGCAGATTTAACCCCTAAAGTTGTATTTTACTGAAATTGCAAATTCAGTCCTTGTAGTTATTTACCAAGATACACAGCTTTTGATTTGGCAATTTTGGTCCCTTAAGTTGTATTATTCTGATTCAGCTTCTCGGAGTTGACTTGACTTTGACTGTTTGACTTTTTGGCTTCGATTTGGCTTCGTCTTTTCACACTTTTCCATTCCGTGCTTAGTTTTGTCGTTTTTGGCTTTGTTTTTCGTCCTTTTGTGTGATATCCGTTTCCTGCATAATACAAATGCAAAACAAACATATATTTGGCAGTTTTTGTCTGTTTTTTGGTAATTTAAGCTCGTTTTATTAGGTATAAAATATGTGTAATTAAGCACATATTAACACTTCATATGGAGAAGAGTTAGAAGAGTTAACTGCAGCAGTCATGTTTATGGATCGACTCTAACCAGATGATGAGAATGTTGAGACTATACCATCCTATGATACAAAGGCTATTAGCCAGATACATGCTTCGTCTAAGGTTCATGAACAAGTGAGTCATGGGAAACGT
>BQNB010099172.1:0-24987 GCA_026074375.1 Tanacetum coccineum
CAACACCCATATTTGATTTCTTTGTAATTGTCTAGCTTCTTGCTAGTGTTTCTAATAAAGTTGTCGTTAAAAAAAAAGCAATATATTATTAAACCACTAGCAAGAAGCTAGAAATTACAAAGCGACAAGGTACGGATTTTTAAGCCAATCGTTCCAACTAAACGAGGCTTTACATCTATTACGACACCAATAAAAAGACCGAGACACAATATCCTCAAAAATCATCGCCTTTGGAGAAGAAACCGCTTCAAAGATATACTTGTTCCGATATTGCCAAACATGCCACCACATTACGTAAAAAACACCTTCGAGAGCCTGCTTATAATTAGAAGATAAGCGAAGATTCACAAGCCAGTTTAACCAATCTTCATATGAGTCGGCCTCTATGTAAGTAATATCCCACCATCGTGTTATCTTTCGGATAATATCTCTAACCATATTACACTTAAAAAATAAATGGCTAGACGACTCCACCTCATTGTCACAAATAGAACACGTAATAGATTCTATATCCATACCTCTACGAGAAATGTTGAAACGCGTCGGTAATGAATCAATCTTAACTTTCCACGCATGAACATTCACCTTAATAGGGACAAGTTTTATCCACCGTGTCTTTGTAGTTACGTCCGGCAACATTTTATCATCTAGCATCTTTCTAACAGAAGCAACAGAAAAATCACCCGAGTTCTCCAAGGACCATTTCCAACGATCTGACACAGGAACAAGGTTTACGTCTTGGACCTGAACCAATAAAGCTTCGTACTGCTCCTGTTCGATACCACCCCTGGGTTTTCGACGAAAAGAAAAGTCCAAACTGGATTGAGTCAACTTTGTGCCAACCTTCACAAACTTACATGTCTCTAGAGCATAGATACGAGGATATAGATCTTTAAGAACGATATGACCAATCCAAATGTCTTCCCAGAAAGCAGTTTTATCCCCGTTTCCCAGTTTCATTTGCATACAGTTAAGAAGATTAATACCTTGATTCTTCAAAACATTGATTTCTGACCTCATAACGTTGGAACCTTATACTCTATGAGTATTCAGTAATTTGGTCCTAGCTCTTGATTACTGTAATATAATGTTGATTAATAAGCACTATGTAAAATATTGTGCATGATCATGACACTTGGTGCTCCTTTCTTTAATGAAGAGGCTTCAAGAGTGCCGCTAGTTGATCTGATATCGCACAATTAAGAAGATTTAAGAGCTCAAATTAAATATTTCAACTATACCATAAACCGGTTAATAATATATGGGTTTTGCTAACAATAACCTTATGGGTTGTGTTTAAGGCTTATAATTTTTTAAAAATAACATTTAATGAACTCATGATTTCCATATTTGTACACATTTAATGGTTATAATTATTTAACTTATTTCTTGTTGGCGTAGCTGAGAACAAATGTGACATGGCCTTAATCTAAGCCACATAAATACAAGTCCAAAATGATCCTGACCTCTTAAATTAAAGCAGAAATTCAGGGTGTTCAGTTGCTTTATGTGCTTTAGGATTGTAGCAAGTTTCTTATTAAACATGTGAAGATAACTACGAAAAATGATATCATCTGATAATGACTTATCATTGTACAACAAACATCCCTTTCATTCGGTATGTGGTTTTGGCGCCATACCTTTTAAAAACATCCCTATATAAATCAGTAGCATGTGTACATAATGATTCACATTACACTTTCAATTCTGACTTCTGACTTTAAATTCTTCAAGAAACATGGCAAACAATAACTTCCATGCACTACCTTTGGCGAACCTTAATGAAGATTCAAAGAAAAGGAAACGTGAAGAGAACTTAAGAACCTGAAAATGGAATGAAGTGATTGATGTGGATGCTATTCCAAACAAAGTTGAAATCAAGACCGAGGAAACAACACCACGGGTTGTTTCATCTGATGAATATTCAACAAACCAAGAAGAAGACAAGCTTCAAGTGACATAGAAGAAGAGCTTTATGAAGACTCAAGTGACCAAGAAGAATTCTATGATGAAGATTCAAGTGACCTAGAAGAATAGCTTGGAATGTTTCATGAGACTGACCAAAAAGAAGATCTTGGTGAGGTGAAGATGATACTGACCAAGATGACAGTGATAATGAGATGACAGTGATGATGGGTGGGTTTAGTTTTTTGATAGCATCATAAGCATGGTTAGGCTACTATCTTGGTAGTTTTTTTTTATTTTGGTCATGTACACAAAATGCTTTTGTGCTTTTGTAGTATGTTTTCAACTTTGTCCCTTATTAGGTTTTTTTCATAGTTCATGCAGTGTTTGTGTTCTGCTATTGATAATCATGAAGCTTTATTTGTGTTTTTGTTTGTGTTTGCAAATGATAACCATGAGCCTTCTGATGTTTGCAACTGATAATCAATGAGATAATCATATGTGTTTGTGTTTGGCCATCTTGTTAGGTTTTTTTCAAAGTTCATGCACTATTTGTGTTTTGCAAATGATAATCAGGAACATTCATTTGAGTTTTTGTTCGTGTTTTCAAATAATCAAGACGCTTCTTTGAAAAGATTACTACTGCTGCCAAAGTGACACATTAGTGACGAATTAGCGACAACTTTGTAACAGATAAAGCGTCACACAAAAAACCATTAGAGGAAGGAGTAATCTGATCTGTGACACATTAGTGACAGATTAGTGAGAGATAAAGTGTCGCTAAATAGTATGGGAGGAAGGAGAATACGAATTAGTGACAGATTAGTGACACATTAAGTGTCGCTAAATGCCATGAGAGGAAGGAGAAAGGAGATTAGTGACGGATTAGTGACAGTTTTGTGACAGATAAAGTGTCGCAAATAGTAGTTGAAAAAGAATGCGTACTGTTTGGGCTTGAAGTTAGTTTCTACTGTTATGGGTTTTGTTAATGCTGCTTATGTTGGTTACTGTTGCCGAAAGACAACTTAATGCTGCTAACATATTGAGTTAATGGTGCTTGAAGTGCTACTGCGTTCCTAAGTTAATGCTTGAAGTGTTACTGCTACGTTTGTAAGTTAATACTCTATGTCATGAAAACATGTTTGTTCAAAGTTAAAGTTTGTTATGCCAACCCTTTTATGCCCATTCAATATTGAGTCCATAATGCAATCAAAAACATGTTTTTTGACAATATTTTTAAGATGACCCATATGAGACTAATTAAAAGAACGATGAACCCATTCAAGACTAAATAAAGTTATCTGGTATTTGCATGTGAGAAAGCATTTTACACACGTTTTATTAAATTGAGAGTGAGGATAAGTACAAAACATGATAGTGACATGACTATATCCCTTCATAGTTAGGAGAAAAGTATAAGAAGATTAAAATTCTACTTTATCTATTGTTGGCGCTAAATTGGCGCTACATTGAGAAAGAAATGTAACATGTCCTTGCTTATAAACCCTACGATCATCTTTAAAAATAATTTGAGCCACATAAATTCATGCCAAATATCTGGTGGTTTCATATGACTTAGTCTTCCTCTATTATCCCACGTTTTAGAAAAGAGTATGTCAAGATAAGTACACCAATTTAGATAAAGTAGAAATTTAATCATGATAACTTTATTCAACTAACTTCCATAAAAAAATGTATTTTCTTCTGCCGTTAAAAATAAAGGTGTACTTTCAAATTAGTATCCATTATTTGAAACTCATTTTTTTCCTTTGAATCAATCCCACATGCCGGTTATATGGTATCTGTCAAACAAAATTTGGTCTTATCTTTATAAATTTAACTTTTGAAACAAACATCATGGCGCCTAAACTCCAACCTTGCATGAACCTTATAAATACACATCACAAACTCTTCTTCATTTCACAATCTTTCACATTTCACAGTTCCAGCCTAAAAAAATCATGGTAAAGTTATGTTACAACATCTCGCGTAATTTCTTTTATCAATACATGACATTTTTTTCTTTCTTTTTTCAGCAAGTCGGGAACTATAATAGCGATCTTCATGTTCATGAGGTAACACTCCTTAATCCTTTCTACATTTTCATTTTATTTCAAATTACTATTTATTCGTATGAAGGCGCAATGTTGTTTTCCATTTGTAAACAACAGCATCACCACAATGTGGAACTTGATACCCAATCGTTGGTTGATGAGGTGTTTCACGAATCTAAGAAAAGAAAAAGGGAAGCAGACTTGGCGACAACAACATGAAATAGACGCTACGAATGCATTAGACACGCTGTTGTTGATAGCAATGGTAACCCACTTCATGTACCTCAGTTGAAGGGGAAGAATACCTCAGTTGTCGATACCTTTTTGCCTATATATCCCATTCAACATGGGTTATCTATTCATTAATTTAGATCAGATATGAGCAAAAGTTATACAATTCAACATGTCTCTATGTAGATTATTTATGCAAACATGAATGTATATGTGTGTATAAAGAACAAACTTGAAGTAGGCCATTGTTTTGTGAGAGGAATATATGAGTACCAAAGTTGCACAAATTTTTTAGTGGTTCATATTTGTAACGTTTCTTAGTAGTTTTCTTAAATAGTCTGATGTACCCAATCACCAAAGCCATGTAAACTATCAACCACCAAAGCCATGTAAACTATCTCAGTGAACAACATGATTGACATCACCAAACAAATATACAAAGAAATCGTCAAAAATGGCACCACAAAAGACCCTTTGAACTATGGTCAAATCCTTTAGCAACATTGTAAGAAGATATATTGCTACTAATCTTGCACCCACATATGTAAGAAGATACACTGCTACTAAATACTATGGCCAAGATGTCAATGACCTGAAGAAATACGTTGGGATTTCGTCAAGTTCTATATCAGTCCCAAAGATGGTGTACTCAGATTTAGGTGTTTCATCACCAAATAATTTAGCGGTACGAAAGTAGCCAACACATTGATAAAGTAGCCAACACATTGATAAGAATTCAGCGATACGAACCTTGCTTTTATTAATGATTTTTTTTAATATTAAATTTTATAACAATTCTTAACTTATAAATAACCGTCTACCCGTACACGGGTATTGTTCTTGTTGAATGTGTTGTTAAACAATGAATGTTTGAAGATTATTCGTGAGAGGTGATTTGCACACTTCTTGTTTTGATTGGGACACTAAAAAATATGATACTTGACATTTATACCCTTGTAAGAATGAATGAGTAAAAATGATCTAAGGGTATAAATGCCAAGCCACTATATTTTTGAGTGTCCCAATAAAAAAAGGAGTGTGCAAATCACTTCTTATAATTCATGGTTGATTTTTCATTCAAGGTAGGCTTAGGGGATGTTTACCAAATTAAGTGACAAGATATATGGCTCTTATTTAGGAGGTGTTTCTTTTTTCCTTTAATGTCTCTTAATGAGTGGGTCTAACCCTTAATTCCTCTTATTGGGTAGGACCACAAACAATCTTTCTTGAATAAGAGGCAAAACTAGATATATATATATATATATATATATATATATATATCTACCCCTTAATCTCAAGAAAAAAAGAAATATACCTTTCTTGTTCATACCTCATCATACCTCACCTTTCATTAAATACACATTTTATACAAAAATACCCCACTAAATACCTTACACACACTCACATACTAAATGAAAAATATTTAAAAAAATGGGTTCACAGATTTGCCACTCACGCTTGATGAGTGGCTCACCACTTCCTTCCACTTTTTGTACATCTCACGAGTGAAACACTTTGTGTGTTTTGGGGGTGGCCCGTGAGTTGGCTTGCTCACGGATGGGCCTCACGCCCACTCCTTGCAGCCTAACACACAAACAAATTATAAAAAACACAGACACATGTTCAGGCACACACTCACACATATTCAAATACACATAAAAACAATCATAAACTTATATCTTCATTATAGTTAAGCACCTCATCTTGCACCAAAACATTCACAAATACCTAGAAAAACTGTGGCTGCATTTATGTTAAAAAAACAAACCTACGTTGTTATTTTTGCAAAAAACCTTGGAATGAAAATACAAATTGAAGCCCAAAGCCACTTCAATCTACAACTAACAACAATAAATTACTTTGCACCAACCGTTCAGTCCCCCCTTTAAAACTCTAGCCCAATTTAATTGTCTTCACCAGCACACATTATTACTTTTACCCAACAATTTTCTTCACTTTTTACCCTTGTTGTGTTTTTTGTTTTTCTGTTAAAATGTACATGAGGTTGTTTTACTTGGTTAAATAGCAACATATTTATTCACTCATCGAATTTTCTCAGTTAAAAATCTTCCCTTGAAAATATACTACAGGATTAATTCATAGGGTTGAAATTCTCGAGTGTTCAGTTCGAATATGATAGATAATGTTGTGATTGTTATTTGAAATTAAAATGTATGATTCAATAGTTTTGTAAATAGGTCATGTTAGTGAGACCATTAAGACTCGTTGCATGTTCAAATGGTTCTATGGAATAAAATCGCTTTTAAGAAATTAGTAACCTTTTTCTAGTGGAGATTCAATTATTATTGACCGAAATTGGATCAACTAATAGCACCACTCAAAACTTTTCCTAAAGGAACATCAAATGTCATTATAATGCAAACTTTTCTTACTTCTTCATAGTTTAATAAACATTAGGAGTTTGAGATTACTATGTGTTTATTGGGTTAGGAAAGTTGGGTTGTATAACGGTTTGGTTTTGAGATATTATGAGTGTGTTTATCCTGACATAAGCTTGTAGTTAGATTGTGAAGACTTGTTAATGTAATTGTGTTTGGGAAATTCTTTGGTTATAATGAAATTTACGTCTTGTTATATGATCTAGTGAAGAATCCGTATAGAATTACTGGAGTGGGGTTTGTTTTAATACTTAGAGTAAGATAAGTTGAATCACAATTGGGAGGATTAATGGTTAGAGTGATATTTTGCGGACATTTACTTATATAGTGTGATGGGATTACTCAATATATAGCTATATCAGAATGGATACATACATGTATATATGAAGAATATATGCATGCATATACACTTAAGATGCATGAACTACAAGATCATCAAATCTTCTTTCAGAGTATACAAGCAAGTTGCTTGCAGTTGATCCATCCACTTGCATTGTCCAAGCCTTATCTTTACAATATTCTTTCTTAACTTAGAAGTATTTGAGATATAAAAATACTAATTCCTCCTACAAAAATGCCCTACAAATCCTCCTACACAGATCCTGACACATAGCGAAACTGACGGTTTGAATTTGGAGAGAGAATAAGTGAAAAAAATAGATATTATATGATTGTGTGTGTAGGAGGATAAGTAGGTTGATTTGGTAGGAGGATTTAGCAATGCTCTTTGAGATATTCTCGCACTATAAATAGGTATGACATGATCACCTCAAAGGACACACCATCTTACTCTCTACTTCCTTATCTATAGCTATAACACTTTTATAAGAGTGGCTAAGCATTCTTATGCAAACATAGCAATATGACCAATACTAACTTGATCGTCGTAGGGGGTTCCCTCGGGCTCAGCCCGGGGACCTCTCTAACGGTCTTTCTTTGTCTTTTCAGCACTGCTACCGAAGACCCGAAAGTCAAGGTCAAGCTAAGTCAAACGGCCAAGTCATCACCTTGACGTCTAGTCGGATTTTGGTAGCATCATTTGGCGCCATCCGTGGAACCCGAGCAAAATATATCGCTTGCGTGCTCATCTTGTGTTATTACTAAACTATGGCCGACTATCGTCGCAAATTAGCTCATAACTTAGTTCGTAATTTAGATGATTTGTCAAAGCAACAAATATTGTTATACCATCGTCTTTCATCTTGAAGAGGCTTACTGGGATAGAAATCCACTGATGAGAGTGGCACTAACACACTACTACACAAACTGGTTTTTCCCACGGTAAAATCCGTGAGAAATCCCATGGGTAAGGGCCCTTATCCACGGATTTCCCACAGAATTATTCCGATGCAAAAACCCTCGTGGGTAAAAATTTTCCCATTGATTTTTCCACGGAACGTTGACTATTTCCCACGCATATTACCGTGGATAATCCGTGAGTTTGATTTCCCACATATTTCCCACATTTTCTAGCAACCATTTTTCACATATATTCCACTTTTTTTGCCACAGATTTCCCACAGCTATTTCTCACTGATTTCTCACGAATATTTTCCCATTGATTTCCCACATTTTTACCAACAATTTTTGCCATAGATTTCCCACAGTTATTTCCCACTTATTTGTCACGAATATTTTTCCACTGATTTCCCACATTTTTACCAACAATTTTTGCTACAGATTTCCCTCGGTTATTTCTCACTGATAATACATTAAATCAATATCCAAAATATGATTCTGACAAAACGCATGAACTAATAATCTATATAATCCATTAAAGCACATATACATTTACAAACATAATTAATCCACTAGTGTTAAACCTAATCTACTCGACTAAACAAAGTGCATTTGATGAATTTTCATATTTTGTGCAGCACAATCATTCTATTTTTGTTTTCCAGTATAACAAGATCTACTATCTCTTTTATGATCTCTGTAATCCATCCACCTGTTAACGTCTTCTTTCTCCAAGTGAACCTAAAAAGAAGATTACCCATTATATAAATTAACAGCAAGAGCTGAAATGGCATACAAATCCATCATGATCTATGGAGAACGGAGTTGATATATTAGAGCTTGCACAAACAGATTAGCTAAAAACACTGGATGAACGCCACATAGATCCCATAAAATAATCTACATTGGCTTTAATTCCTGTTACCAGCCCTAATAAATCTGTGCTTAACTTTTCCAGATCTTGAGTTATTCTCTGATCTGCATCAATGCTAACTCCTGACATGTGAAACACGTGGAACCAGAAGTATTTGACAATTTATAAACTTACACACCGGCTACATAAAGCATTTGAAAGGCAAATCAAACATAAAGAACAAGAATCGACTAGAAAATCAGACTGGAAAACAACAATTCATATTTTGATTATATTAGAGAACCTAGACAAGTTTGTCAAGTGTCAATTTTATACTCTGAAATGAAACTAAGAACAATTTTGCGAAGACCCTCAAAACATGTCGCATGCTACATGGTCAATTCTGGAAAGCCTTACAATCAAGACCAAGCATGGAGCCTGGTTTACCTTTGGTTGAAATGTCAATGGTACAAGCATGATAATGGTGGTCGAATTAAAAGATGGAGAAAAGAGAGATCTAGTGGTTATTAGCAAGATTCATGTAGTGGTTTCTTTTTACTAGGTGGCGTAGGAGTCACATGGAGTGGTACAAAGAGAAAAAGAAAAAGACGTGTTTGTGTTTGTTGTGATATGATGTTGGCTTCCATCTTGTCCATTGAATGTGAAATCTTGGCAATCTTTGTGAAGCTCGTATTTCCCACGGATTTATCAACTTGGTGGGTAATCTGTGGGAAATTACCCACAACTTTCCCACAAACATACTCGTTTTCTTTTAATTTTACGGTATGGTTACATGTTCAGGCGTATACAAGTTCGTATACTTACATACAAAACATATATCGATACAATGAATGTCATAAACGGACATGTGGAACATACACTTGTAGATATTCATACATACGTAATGATTTGTTACACAAAAGGTTAAACCTAAACCAACACGTACACTTGCGATACTCACATGAATAGTTACGTTAATAAACAAACACATATAATATGAAACTAAAAACACATATATAGGCATACTAAGTAACGTGGGAATGTGTAAGTAGGCAGAAACGTAAAGACGATATTTTTGTGGGAAATCTGTGGGTATTTACACACGTATTTCCCACGGATTTATCAACTTAGTAGGTAATCTGTGGAAAATTACCCACGACTTTCTCACGGACATAATCGTTTTCTTTTACTTTTACGATATTATTACACGTTCAGGAGTATACAAGTTCGTATACTTACACACAAAACATCTATCGATACAATGAATATCATAAACGGACATGTGGAACACACACGTGTAGATATTCATACATACGTAATGATTTGTTACACAAAAGGTTATACCTAAACTAACACGTACACTTGTGATACTCACATGAATAGTTACGTTAATAAACAAACACATATAATATGAAACTAAAAACACATATATAGGCATACTAAGTAACGTGGGAATGTGTAAGTAGGCAGAAACGTAAAGACGATATTTTTGTGGGAAATCTGTGGGTATTTACACACGTATTTCCCACGGATTTATCAACTTGGTGGGTAATCTGTGGGAAATTACCCACGACTTTCCCACGGACATAATCGTTTTCTTTTACTTTTACGATATGGTTACACGTTCAGGCGTATACAAGTTCGTATACTTACATACAAAACATCTATCGATACAATGAATGTCATAAACGGACATGTGGAACACACACGTGTAGATATTCATACATACGTAATGATTTGTTACACAAAAGGTTATACCTAAACCAACACGTACACTTGCGATACTCACATGAATAGTTACGTTAATAAACAAACACATATAATATGAAACTAAAAACACATATATAGGCATACTAAGTAACGTGGGAATGTGTAAGTAGGCAGAAACGTAAAGACGATATTTTTGTGGGAAATCTGTGGGTATTTACACACGTATTTCCCACGGATTTATCAACTTGGTGGGTAATCTGTGGGAAATTACCCACGACTTTCCCACGGACATAATCGTTTTCTTTTACTTTTACGATATGGTTACACGTTCAGGCGTATACAAGTTCGTATACTTACATACAAAACATTATTATCTAATAGTTGCTTTATTAGATAATACCGTGTGAAATCCATGATTAATGTAGATAAAATTTGCCACATAACTGTAGCCGTGGCAAATATGTGTGAACTTTGTCAGAATTTTCCCACGGATGTCGAATCTGTGGGAAATTTGCCACGGATTTCACACGAAAACTTGGTCAACACTTTAGTGTGTAAATGGTGGAAAATCCGTGGGAAATTTGCCACATATTTCCTACTGAAATTTTGTCACCAATTCGGTGGGTAATTTGTGAGTATTCTGTGGAAAATTTCAAACGAGATGTTTTTCGTGGGAAAAGTCCGTGGGTAAAAGCTGTTTTTGTAGTAGTGTATTATTATTATCATTATTATTATTATTAAATTAATTGACATTCAATATAAGCACGACTATAAATATCAAAATGAAAAACATGAATATAAATAAATACATGAAATTATACATATAACAACAACTCGTCCAAAATGTTATATAATAATGTGCTATTTAAACACCTCGAGCATATACGCAAGGTTTATAACTAGTCCGAAAATAAAGTCTATGGGCTATTTTAAGATATTATCATCACTTACATTTTTTTAAACACAACCCTTACGATAAAAGGTTAACTTGGTTGAGCTAGCATAACATGAAAGTGTAAAAAAATAGTTAAAAATACAAAAATGCTATTTCCTCTTACAAAATCTTCCTACAAATTCTCCTACACACAGAATCCTGACAAGTAGCGGAATAGACGGTTTGGATTTGAAGAGATAACAAGTGAAAAAATAGATGTACGTTAGGGTAAAAGTCGAAAAATACCCACGAACTTTCCAAAATGTCCCGACATTACCAACGAACTAAATTTCGTCCTATCTACACCAACGAACTTGTTTGTTTTGTGACAATATGACCAATATGACCGGCTAAATATCCACGTCATATTTTTTCTTTTCTTTTTTTGCCAAAATTGTTAATTGAGTATTCCACCGTGGCCTAATATCTTTCCACCGTTTCTTTATATCCACCAATAAACCTCACACAACCAGATCTTTCGACATCAAAGCCATCGATACACATAAACAATGTTTACTTTCTCTTTACCACCAGATCTCAATTTATGAAGCTTGATACATACAACAGATCTTGTATCAAGAAAATTTCAAAAGCGAACAACGACATATTCCGGTACAACGAACATATCGTGGCTTTGTGTATGACGTGATCGAGACCGAAGTCGTCATCAACCTGAATAAAAGTACCTTGAACCCGTCATCAACCGAAGATGCTTGCCGATATCATAAGAAGTGCTCACCAGAATCAAAGATCGAAACACACATATACAACAATGTCAAAGGCAACCATTCAAGGTCCTTTCTCGGTAAAGCTTCCATAACTGGTACTTCGTTTGTTCCATATTCAGATGTTGTTGTCTTGCACTACCCTTTGGAGAAACGTGGAATATTGTCTTGCACTACCCAAATCTGTTATAACATACTTGAACTTTTTTGGATATGGGTTTTGGATCTGGTGTTGTCGATGTTCTTGTGTTCTTGGGTTTTTAAGATTTGGTGTTGTTGATGTTCTTGGATCTGGGTTTGATGTTCTTGGATATGGGTTTTTGGGGGAGATGGTTCACTTTTTAGTTTAGTAAATCCATCTAGCATCCTTATTTGGTTTAATTAATGAAAAAAAAAACATGTGTCAGAATGTAAGGTAACTGACACGGTGTCGGTAAAAGTTTACGTTATGGGTGATATCAGATCAATATTTGAAAGTTCGTTGGTGTAGGTAGGACGAAATTTAGTTCGTTGGTAATGTCGGGACATTTTGAAAAGTTAGTGGGTATTTTTCGACTTTTACCCATGTACGTTATAGGTGGTTGGTTTGGCTATGTATTTAGATTTAATAAATATGAAGATAAAGAAATCCGTAGCATATGTGTATATGGTATCATCAATTAAACACGAACTTATGCAGACCCCTTTCTCATGAAAACAAGGTAAAAGTGAATTGATCAATAAACATGCGATAAGGGTTGCGGATTTGAAGGGAAAAAGGTAAATAAATGATGTTTTTTACTTTTCATAAACTTCAGATACATTGGTTTCTATGTTTTCTTAGATTAAGTTAATTCATTTTTAATTTTGATTATTAGTATTTTTACACTTTTTGTTATTAATTTGCCAAAATATAAATACAGTTATGAAAAAAGAAGATAAATTTGTTATATATCACCAAGTATCAATATCAACTAACTTGTAAATATGATAATTATGCTCAATGATATTTCTATACCACCATGACACATATTTGAAAAAAAAATCAACATCATATGTATGCCAAAGTAAGGCCATCATTCAGGTTGAGTAACTTTTATTTTTAAATAAAAAGGCATTAATGTATTTTTGACGAACAATTTGGGTAGTTGTTAGATCTCGTAAACTATGACTTAGCATTAATACGTGATAAATTTAGTTCTGATCACACATGATTTATATAGTGTGCAACTTTGCAAAACTGAGAAAAAAAATTGTTGTCACAAATGAAAAGAATAAAAGAGATAACAAATGCCAAAAAAAATATTAGTGGCCATTGATCTTTAAAATTGAGATAACAAATCATTAAAAATTAGATGTATTAGTTCATGCATATAGAAAATTTGTTTTGCATAAGAAATAATTTAATATTTATAAAATTATATTATAATGATACACAAAGTTCATAATTATCTTTCATCCGTAACTTAAATCATTGTTTCATTCACATGTATTAATTTTCAGTTGATCAGTCAGTTTTATTTCGCTTCATCATTCTTGTTTCGTTCCTAATTAATTCGCAACAAATGTCCAAAACATCTTCAAGTAAAATCCAATTAATCAATATAAATTAGGAAATTAAGAACGATCGGTAATAAAGGAAAAGAATCATTGTGTAACTATATGCAAAAATTACATGATTGTATGCATACATAGAAAGACTCTAAAATACGAAAGGAACAAAAAGATCACATTGGCTACATTTAAAAAGCATAGATATGCATATTTTGCCACACGGGTGCATATATACATTCCTAAAAACTTTTTTTTTTGAACGGCAACTTTATTAAAAAAAACTAGCAAGGAGCTAGAAAGACATTACAAAGAAATAAGATAGGGGTTTTTTAACCAATACTCCCAAGAAAAAACCCTATTACATCTACTAGAACACCATAAAAAGGACCAAGAAACAATGTCATCAAAAATCGTCGAACGATTAGGAGGCGAAGCGTCAAAGACCAACTGATTTCGAAGCCTCCAAATCCGCCACCAAGCAACATAAAAAACACCTTCTAAAATAGACTTGAGACGGGAAGAAAGTCGAAAGGATAAGAACCAAGCATCCCAATCCGAGAAAGAACAAATCTCCTGCCAATCCAAATCCCACCAACGACAAATTTTACGAAGAACAACCCGAGCCACGTCACATCGAAAGAAAACATGCTGAACATCCTCCATAGCAGCATTACAAAGAGGACACAGATGGGAATCCAACAAAACACCTCTACGGCTAAGATTGACTCTAGTAGGTAACCTATCACGACGAGCACGCCAAGAAAAAACATTAACTTTAATGGGAATGAATTTTACCCATCTCGTTGCAACATCCGACGAAGGGAGAAACAAGTCATCAATAAAGTTTCTGATGACTTTAACCTTGAACTCTCCATCTCCCGACAAATCACAAGTCCACCTATCTTTGGAAGACGAGAGGACAACCGAGTTCATAATTGAAGAAAGGTCATCCCACTGCTGCCGCTCAGCTCCATCACGCACGTCCCGGCGAAAAGAAGCTGAGACCGAAGAAGCTCCCATTTTATTAGCCACCACAATCTCCTTATCCAATTCGAGAGCAAACAAACGGGGAAACTGAACACAAAGAGGGGCATCAGCTAACCATATATCATACCAAAAACTAGTACAAGACCCGTCCCCAATCCGCTTCTTACAATGCGAAGAAAAATCAAAACCAGAATCTTTCAAAGATTTTACTTCACGTAAAATAGAGCACCAAATCGAGGGTTGATCGGTCACATGAAGATCAAACTTTGAGCCATAAATCGCTTGAATAACTTTACACCATAAAGAGCCATCGCCAGAAATGAAGCGCCACACCCACTTCAACAAAAGAGCACGATTCAACGCGAAGAAACTTGAGACACCAAGACCACCGTTCAGTTTGGACGCTAAGACATTGTCCCAAGCTACCCACGAAATCTTTCTATCCGAAGAATCAACACCGTTGAAGAACTTACTACGGATAGATTCCATAGTCTTCAACACGCCTTTTGGAACCTTAAAGATTGACATATAATAAATTGGAGAGGCCCCAAGAACGGATTTAAGAAGGGTCAATCTGCCGCCTATGGAAAGGGTTTTAACCTTCCATTTAGATAACCGGGCTTGGAGTTTGTTCACCAAGCCAACCCAAGCCGACTTCCGAGACATACACTCCCCAACCGTCACACCAAGATAACGAAAAGGAGTGTTCAAAACAGCACACCCGATCCTATTCGCCGCCTGCACAACAACATTCTGAGAAACCCCGACACCCAAGACTTGGCTCTTAGCAATGTTGATCTTAAGACCCGACGCAAGATGGAAGCAATTAAGAACTTTAACAATATTATGTAAGTTCTGTTCGGACCACTCTCCAATGAACATGGCATCGTCAGCATAAAAAAGATGAGAAATATTAACCGAGCCATGCAATTGAAAACCTTTAAACAGCCCATCATCAACAACACGGGAGAAAGAGATATGTAACGACTCCATAATAAGAATGAAAAGATAAGGGGCCAACGGATCACCTTGTTTCAACCCACAACAAAAAGGGAACTCGGACGTTGGGCTACCATTAACCAATATGGAAGCCATGGAGGAAGTAAAAGTACCACGGATCCACCTACACCAATTCGGCCCAAACCCAAACGCATGAAGAATATCCAAGAGATAATCCCACCGAACCGAATCATACGCCTTAGCAAAATCAACCTTAAAAAACATAGCTTGCTTCTTTTTTCTCTTACACCAGTTTAACATCTCATTTAAGATAAAAGGACCGTCCAATATTTGTCTATTAGCAACAAAGGCCGATTGAGTCTCGGAAACTAAATCGGATATAACAGTAGCCAAACGATTAGCTAAGACTTTCGTGATCACCTTATAAACGCATCCAATCAAACTGATAGGCCGAAAATCATTAACGAACTTAGCATCATTAACTTTAGGAATTAAGGCGATGAAAGACGAGTTACACCCCCTTGGAAATGTACCCGACTTAAAAAAATAGTCGACCGCATCGCAAAAATCCGCCCCGACAAGACTCCAATACTATATACTATATAGGTCTTAAAAACTTGTTTTTAATACACAGAACGAGAAGATGTCACTTAAAATGTACTATATAGGTCTTAAATTGGATCAAGCAAATTAAAGTAATCCAGTAGCAGTGCATGAAACATGTATGATTACAAGCTACAAAGATAAAGTAATTCAATTTTGACTTAAGCTAAAACTTATAAAGTAAATTAACAACGTTATTATAGATTTTACACCGAAAACTTACAAACACCGTAAGATGGTGGTTGAGAAACAAATCTGATTCAAGGCTTAGATCAAAAAGTATGATAAGACGATTTCTCGTTGAGGCTTTTGATCAACTCTTTGTTATGTTGTTACCGCTTTACTCAAGTAGATGTATTTTGATATCAAGAGGAAAATTAGGTAGGAATAGCAAAGAGACAAATTAATTAAGATATATAACAATGAAAAGTGATCATAAATACATAGAATGGGAGGGAAATTATGTTTCAAATTGGGTATTTTGATTTCAAATTTTTGATGAGCGCGATTATTGGCGCGCTTTTATTTTTTTTAACTTTTAGAGTATTAACTTTTGCGTGTCATAATTATTTTGTTACAAAATATAGTATATCAATATTAACCATTTATATCTTTTTTTAACCATGGTTTCCGCTCTTTTAGCTGACTAATCTATGGGGTATTAACCATTTATATCATGTATTATAAATGTTGTATAGATACTTTTAAATTACATGTAGGTACTTATCTAAATGTATTTGGTTGATAATTTGATATTTGGAAATAGATGGTATGGGTCTTATTATGTTTGTGTTTGTTTAATTAGTAAGATCTTTTTCGTGAGAATCTTAACAGAGTTGGAACGTTTGTGTAAATGATATCAGTGTGCTCATAGATTGCCAGAGCTTAGATATAGTGTAATAGGTGAAGAAAAATGTAATAGCTAAAAGTGATGGAAGTAATGAATCATTATGTTAGTGTAAATATTATGATATTTAATCTGCACAGTCTCGTTTGTTTTGTTAATGACAAACATGTAACTTGTAATACATTATGTAAAGTGTACAAGTTACTTGTAATCATAATTTGTCTCAACATACATTCAACACATCTCAATGTCTTGAGTCCTCCTATGTTACAACACAAGTTCGTATATATTTGTTATGTAGCATTGTGATCAAACCCCTTAACAAACCATTGAAAATGTTTAAAATACATTTTAGAGTTAAGTCATGCATTTAAAGTTTACTTACACATTTCATATTTGCATGTTAAGCAAATGTACTTGCACTTTGCATATTTTTATAAGTAACTACCACACTTTTAGAAAGATTAATGTACTTTCATTTTTACATTTGTTAAAATCATTTTAATTATATTTAAAATGAAGTTGACCTTTTGGTTTATCACTTCAAGTATCTTGTAAATCTATACAAAATATTTTGAAGACTTACATTGGATTTTGCAAGATTTGAAAGATTTGATATCACAAAACCCTTCCGAACCCGGATTGATAGCAGTCCCACGGATCCCTTACGGTACACTGCATGGATCCCTTTTCAAAGGGATCCGTGAGAGGATCCTATCTTGGTCATCTTGGCCTATAAATAGAAGTGTCTTGCCAAACCGTTTTGATCACTCAAAAACACATTCTCCCCACCATTTCACACATATTTAGATCAGAGGAATGCATCAATAATACCTCTCATTAACATATGATCATAATGATCTAACATTCATTTTGTTGTAAGCATACTTCCAAGATGATCCACCAAAGCAAGCCTTAGATATCTTGCCATTTCCATCCACCACAAGTATATACATACGAAGATCTACATGATTGGTGATATTATCATGTTCATCCATTTGAAGGCTTTCTATCAATGAAAGTTCATTTATATTAGTCATTCATATCCATTAAACACATTGTCTTGGATCATTAGTGTACTCATATTTGTATCATTATCTTGTATCACCAACTAGATTAGATGGTTTATGTGTTTGTGCCATAAAACACAAGGTTTATTATGTTGGTCTATAAACATAACGGGTTTGGGTTGGTTATACCCGGTGTGTAAGAACCCGGTATTTAGCTTTGTACCGTATAAAGTGTAAGCGGTGTAAGGTTGGTTCAACCTTGTGCGTAAGGACTCGGTATTTAGCTTTGTACCGGATAAAGTGTAAACAACGTTGTGTAAGGTTTTCTCCCCCGAGAAGGGAGCTTGTTGATCTAGTGAAGCAACTCTCGATTTGGGTACTCGAGGAGTGGAGTAGGGCGGAGAGGAGCTTCGTGATCGAACCACTATAAATCATCGTGTCCGGTTTGCATTCTCTTTTACATACCGCTTTCTCTTTATATTATATGTATGCTTGTGTTGTGGCTTGATAATTATGTTTGTGTTGTGACAACTTGTTTATTTCAAGCTTTCTATTATCTTTATTGTCATTCTTACATTATATTATTGTTTATGTTGTGTTTATGATTGTGTTATCAACTTGTTTCGTTATATACTTTCTAATTATCCATATAGTCATAGACTATAATTAGCACTTTTCATATTACGTCAAGCTTGATCGGCTATTTGATATAAAAGTTTTAAGTTTTTAAAAGGAAACGTATTCACCCCTCCCCCTCCCCCTCCCTCTCTACGTTTTCTACAATTGTTATCAGAGCCTCGTGGATCTGGTTTTCAAAACAAATGGTTTTCAAAACCGGATACGATCCATGTACCAAATTTTCTGTGAAGCGGGACATAATATGAAAAATGTGTCATTGTTTTATACTTAGAAGTTTTGCTGTTAAATAATTTTGTTGTACAAGCCCGAATAATGATTAACATATGTGATATAAGTTCACTTTAAAGTCTACCAAGTTTTACACCTTGTCGTCGGGTCGAAATATGTGTTTTTACGAATTTGTAATAGACCCGCGGATCCCTTTGTTAACAAAGGCGGGATCCCTTTTGAATGGGATCTGCCGGATCTGTCTATATAGTGGACAGATTTCGTTCATCTTTGAAAATATATATAAAATCAACCGTAAGCCCATAGAAGTAGTGTCACCTACCATTTTGAAGAGAATTGAGTCTACTTTCTAATAAAATTGGTTACAGATCCTTATTAAAAGTTTAAGGGAGTCAAATTAGCAAAATACTATAGAGTATCCAAAATATTAAGTTTTATTTTAACATAGAAACTCAAACTTTCGAGTCGGTCAATTTTAGTTGGTATACTATGAACATTGAAATACTTTATCCAGAAACTAAAGGATTTAGTCATATTTATAAATGTTGGAAACTAATTACGCTTGTTATACATTGTCATATATAATGCAAAGAGAAAAAATGTATTTCCGTATGCTATGCTAAATGACTAGTTGCTTTGCTTTACGTTTTTTATATATCTTGATTATATTCTTATTTAAAATTGTATTTGAGCTTGTTGTTTTGTGAAACATAAGTGTCATCTATGACATGTTATTCGTTTGTTTGATTGCCGATTTCATGTGTATGCACAGTAGGACTTTTGCTAGATTTTGTGTACTAAGTTGGGAAATTGCTTTTGCATTGCATATATAAATCTCTTTCTTTGCATATGTTATACCAACACCTTGAAAATTGTTATAAAACTTATAACTCTTTTAAGAATAAAAACTAAGTAAGTTAGTTAAGTATTTTGAAAAATATTGTTATAAAATATATGCACATCAAACATAATCACAAATTTATTTTCGCTCAAACAAATTAGATGACACTCTTAATAAAGTAAAACTTACATATCGTCTTTGTTATTTAACACTCAAGACTAGGATTGGGCTTGATGGAACACGCTTCATAAATCTTTGATTTATTTTCATTATACGAGTGAAACGTAAGGACTTAGGAAGATCTTGAGTAGTGAATCAACTCATTATTCAAAATATGATTGTATTCACAAATTATATCTCCTCGTCGGTTTTGAGTGTGAACACGAAATCAAACATATTATTTGCTTGGAACTAAGGATATATCAAATCATAACTCATTTATGACCCTAGATATTATCCTAATTCTACATGTTGAATCACCCTCGGTTAACATGAAAATAATTATGTCATTTTCAAGATGACGAAAGAATATGACTTGGTTTGCAACTCACCTTGCAATAAAAATGTCATATTAAATCTACGTGTTCAAATCGTCGTGTTCCAAACCTTAGCTCATGAAAATGACTAAAATACACATCATAGTACGATTGACAATTTGAATATTTCATCAAAAATACTCAAGTAAAATTATATTGCAACGCAAATATAATTAGTCGCATCAAAAAATCCAAAATTTCAAAAATCCAAGTATTAAGCAATCTATTCATTCTCATCACATTCTTCCATACGACCGACCATGAATAGCTTCCTACTCTTCCTATATCTTTTCAAATTTCAAATATACCCACTCCACTACACACCGCTATCAATATCAAAATACTCCATTTTCCCTTTCACTCAAAATCAAAACTCTTACCGGTCGAAATCACCTCAAAGAATGTTTAGGCCGATTTTGATAATCATCGTCATTTCACTCATCGTGCTTCTCTACCCAATCTTCAAGTTCTCGCGTGGAGCATTGTATTTTGTTTTAGGATTACATGTTTCCGTTATTTATCCAATCCTTTGTATCGCGTTATGCATTGAAATGAATGGAATCTAATAAATCGTTATTCCAACTATTCCATTATTTATTTCTTGTACTTTTCGTATTATTTTTGTTGTTACATATTTGCGTTATGCATTCTCATGCAAACAATCACATTGTTGAAATAAGTATTTTTAATACTCATTAAACTTTGAAACGATCAGCAAGTTCAAAAATTTACACTCGTAACTAAAAATGTTGAGATTAACACATTACGTCAAAAGAAATAAAATAAACGGCATTGTTTAAAGGAGCCGGATCCCTTCCATAAAGAAGGACAGATCCCTCTGAAAGGAATCTGGAGTATCCGGGTAGCTGATATATTCTTTATCATTCGACTTTTAACTCTCAAAAACAAATCCACTTCTTCAAAACCTCTCCTCAAAACATCAAACAAACACATCCTCTAAACTTAATACTAATAAGTTTAAAAGGTATTGATAGTCTTGACAATTTGGAATGCTCATTCGTGTTCCTAAATATTTACCTTGCAATGCCATTGGTAATTTGTCATAACCGAAAACATCATACGAGCAAATACACAACATATGTAACTCTGCTTGTTCTTGGGTCAGGTGATTCATGGGTCACAACAATTGTCGATATCTATTACGACCAAGCATGATTTTTTTTCATTCTTATCTATTTTCACCAAATATAATTCACGTACACACGTTGCTAGTGCATCTCAAATATCTTATTGATATTTAGACATGTCATAAACACTTCGTAAAAATCATTTGCATTAAAATTGTTATTTCATACTACTAATAAAAAGGGTAGTAATTATAATTCTTCTTTTGTTAGGCTATCATGACAACTTGCATTGCACATACATGTTTTAATTACATGTTCTTGTTTGATCAATTTTCTTGGCTTTATATTGGTGTTTGATAACTATTTGATTAATTGTCAAATGCGTAAACCTTAGGAAGATTTTGTCTTTATAATGCTTTTATGCTTATATGTTTCATGCTCCTAAATGTTTAAGCTTAAACTTGGTTAGCATGGAGTTTTCATTGTTACATGTTCTATTTGCTACTTGTGCACTTATATATATGCCAAAGTATGTTTGATATTTAGAAGTCTTTTTTTCCTACACATTAATCATGTAGATTATTGCGTTAATTCTTTGCTAAGTATGCTTACATGCTTAAGTGTCTTCTCCATATGTACTATACTTGCTTATTACAAGTTATGTTTTAGTTACATTTAAGTTTTTGGCATTTTGGCCGGGTCATTTGGGATGTTAAATGTTTTTGTCCTGATTCTATGAACAGGTGGGCCGCATCCCTTATTAAGCCTGGTCGGATCCCTCTTGAAAGGGATCCGGCGGATTCCCTCTTGAAAGGGATCCGGCGGATCCGTCAACCTGGTGATCAGGTTAATTAAAATTTGAATCTTTGTAATCATTTTTAACCTTCTAAAACGCTTTACTCACTTTTCTTCTTTATTCAATGTAAAAATCACTATGTTGGATGTCTACCAATTATGGGCGAGGGAAATTCATTCACATAATTGTCTCTTAAGAACATATACATGTGTTTCTTACTCTTCAAATACCACCATCATAAGATCACGTGCCTGTTTTTTTTACACGTACCTTGCACGTCATTGTTAGTGCAAATGGCTTACTAATATAAATCATCTCCTTCAACACTAGCTCAACACGTAGGATTTTTCAACATTTTTTCGAGCATATAGTATGGCATTTTAAGCTAGTTATGACATTTGTCCTCCTTTATACTTAATATAAAAGTCTTTCTATTTATGTGTCTATTTGTGAACATGTTGAGGTTAAGGATTTTTAAGGTTTGCAACATATCCCAACCCAATCATAGAGAGTTCATGTCCCCAAGGGAACTAAGTAGGAGATGAAAGATTTAGACACTCAAGACTAGTACCTCCAGATATGATAGTGGTGGTGCCAGCAGAATCAAACATGCAACGCTCAGCTTCTAAACAAGCCAAGGTTAGAGAAAAGTCTTAGAAGGTTGAGCCAACAATTTTATGACAACCGAATATTCAGAGTGCTTTAAGTTGACGACAATATTGGTTGAGGTGCAAAATTCCACAAAGCAAGATCCACTCATCTTAAAAATGTTCTTTCATTTTGTTTCTCTTGTGAGCCGCTACGGACTATGATGGTTTGTTGGTTTGAAGGCTCGGCGGATGGTGACGGTTCTCTTCTTTCAACTTGGTTCTCTTCTGATCCGTGACTGACTCTGATAATTTGTTGGTTTGAGGGCTCGGCTGGCTCTGGAACTTTTGTCTGCCGCCAAATGCGTGGTTTCTGGCAAGCCTTCTCTGCCATGTTCTTGACACGGAGTCTTTTAGCAACACAAGCACGACATGAGCATGTTGGTGAGTGTTTTGACCTACTTTGTGGCTGAATGCAAATAATGCACTTACATCCTGTTCTATGACGTGGGTGCTTCTTGGTTACATTTGATTGTTCTGGTGCAACTCTCGCTTCAACTGTTGCTTGTGGTTCATGTTCACGATTTCTAGTCTTGGTCCTTTCTGAAGATGCTGCAAGTCATGAAAAAACATCAATTGATTAGCAAATATATTCATAGAGGAATGTTATGCAAAATAATTGACCAGGATCATTTGTACATTCACTGATTGTCGTGAGAGTTATATTCTTGATCTTCTTTGCAACAGACTTGTCTTTTGATCTAGTGCACCAACAAGAACAAAGATTAGTTTGCATGTTCGCCTATCTAATAAGGAAAAGCATGTTAATTTGGTATCAAACTTACGAAACTTTGTTTGGGAGGGGGGGGGGGGTTGAACTTCTTACAATTGCTTTGCCCTGTTACGCACAATAAATGAAATAAGTACGTATCGTCAAGACCAAATTTCAATACTTTTATTTTTTTATGTTATTTTGTGATTATGGTAAATCGTATGAATGATGCACTATATGATTTTCTTGTAAATGAATAGACTCTTAGTCTTCAGTGCACTCATACCTTCCCCAAAACATCTTTTGATATGTTAATCTTATACTTTACATACTCATACAGTCATACATCATGTGATAGATAAAAGCTAGACCATAATAATTCAAACATTATTTATCCAAGCGAGATGATATATAGTCAAGTACCTTGCTACTACGAGGGGCACGTGGCGACCATTCTAGTTCTGTGGATTCCTTTAATGTGGGATCAAATGCAGAGATCTTTCTTTTCTTATCAGCAATACGACTTGTGGAACCAATTTCAATGTGCTTTCCCTTAGCCTTGTCCTATAAATAACAATCATTAGAACATAATAAAAAAGTTGTCACGTTTGCATGTTAAAACTGTAATCACAAGCTTTTGTTTGGGATCCTATGAAAAAAATATTAAAAGGTATTACTTTGATCCAAAACTTGTGTTTATATTCTATAGTTTTCAACCAGCAATTGACGCGCCTCGGTTATTACCTCATTAGCTGCGTCATTGCCCCAAGCGCAAAGATACTTGTGTTTATATTCTATTTCTCGACATACATAGTTGAGTACCTTATTGCCCTTGATTTTGACCCGTTCAGCCACTGTCACAAACGGACCATTGCCACCATGATTTGAGGATACCGGTTTTTGTGCTTCGTTGGGAGCATCAACTTCAGACATCTTGTGCTTCTTTCTTGAACTATTGTTGGTTCATCCAACTACAACACTCTTCTTTCTTTCACGAACGGAACCCAGGGTGCCCTTATGTCTGATTCAACACTTGGGGATTCATTTTCATCCCTCAATCTAGACGTTGAAGCGATCACAGCCCTTGGCAAGCGGTTAGTCGGTGATTCAGATGAATTCTTTCTGTATCTTATGATCAGCTTTCTTTCAGGATCCAACCTACTAAAAGTCACTAGAAGAAGAAAATATAATATATCACTATACCTTTTTTACATGGAAGCTTCTAAAAGACTGATCACAAAATAACATTTGTTATTTTTACCTGTGTCTCCTAGAGACAACTCCATGTCTTGAGCATAAAGATAAAATTCGTCTAGGACATGCATTCGGCCTTCATTTTTGGGCGAAAACCTAAGTGTAAAGTTCCAGTCTTTCCCTTCTGTGTCTTGACACACTACTTTTTTTGATTCTTGATCATTGATAGATGGAAAAAAATTCTGTACAATATCAATATATAAACATTACTATACATAATGCTGTATAAACATTACTATACATAATGTTGTATCAG